>MU702143.1:30691-112168 GCA_026770625.1 Nicotiana glauca | reverse complement strand
TCTCTCTCTCTCTCTCTCTCTCTCTCTCTCTCTATATATATATATATATATATATATATATATATATATATATATATATATATATATGGATCGGGTTGTACGCTACAACGATATGTTGGATCAGACTGCACGCCGCAGCAGTTTAGCGCTTGAGATGTAGGAGCCCCTTTCAGAGTCTGCACACCCCTAGTGAGCGCAGTCGACTATATTTCTGGATCGGGCTATGGATCGGGTTGTACGCTACAACGATATGTTGGATCAGACTGCACGCCGCAGCGGTTTAGCGCTTGAGATGTAGGAGCCCCTCCAGAGTCTGCACACCCCCAGTGAGCGCAGTCGACTATATTTCTGTATCGGGCTGCACGCCGCAACGATATATGGATCGGGCTGCACGCTGCAGTGGTTACTATATGGTACCTATTGAGTGTAAATGCTGAGTGTGAGCACTGATTGGTAACAGTTGAGT
This sequence comes from Nicotiana glauca, assembly GCA_026770625.1. Lineage (NCBI taxonomy): Eukaryota > Viridiplantae > Streptophyta > Magnoliopsida > Solanales > Solanaceae > Nicotiana > Nicotiana glauca. Next base: position 111,702 of record MU702143.1, on the reverse strand, counting down.
CACGGGTGACTGAGAGGCTTGCCCGAGGGGCGATAGATTTATACATGCACATAATTGATGCTTTGCCTGAGGGGACTGTTTATGAACTTATTGATTTTCACTCCTCTTTAAGTGAGTTTCTATCGAATATGTTGATTTATTGACTGTTTTCACTCATCTTTATGCTGAAGCTTTGTCGCAAACGTTGAATAAATGTTTTTAAACAACTTTTATTAAAGCTGGGGTTTATAAGATGTTCAGAACTTAATCACTGATTTGGCTTTTGTTACTTCCACTGAGATTTTCTTGTTATAAGGCACTTATGACTCATGTTTTGTCCAAGGGGCTGTTCACGAACTATGTTTTTTCCCGAGGGGTCGATTATGGTTACTGTTGGCCTTATTGAATCATGTTCAAACTTGGGAAAGGATTCAGGATTTATGCCTCGTATAAGTGTGGGTTTCAAGGGAAGTGATTCTGCCAGGTGTTCCATCGAGAGGATATGCTTCTGCTAGAAGAAATATGGAGTTGATTATATTCGGGCCAAGTCAGAGCACGTGGCTCTCAGCAATGGTCCTAGTGGATTCAAAGGGGTAAGGTGTGGTGCTTAATGATTTCGAGCTTATAGGTACAGCAAAGAATCAAGCTTTATAGTAGCTTATGAGAAGGTACCCAGAATGTTCTGTGATGTTTTGACCTGCAATGTAGCGATTGATAGGTCTGAAATGGTTCGAGGGATTTGAAACAACATGGTTTCGTGATTCATGGTCACTCGGGATGAGTGCAGGTGGGTACCAAAAGCAGGATTTTAAATAAGACGATTGACTCGTATTCTGATTTAGAAAGCATGTTGTGCTTATTGAGCCTAACATAAATGTGGATTCATTGTTTCCTACTGCTCAGTCTTTATTTACCCTTATTACTTACTGGGTTGGAGTACTCACATTACTCCCTACACCTCGTATGCAGATTCAGGTATTTTGGAACCCGGTAGCGGGTGTTGGTTGCTCAGACGCGGAATCATTAGAGTTAGCAAGGTGGTTGCACGACGTTTGTAGCACTGCTTCCTTCCTCTCATTTTCATTTATGTACTTAGTACATTTTGACTGTCTTTGTCGTATTCAGACCTTGGTAGATGCTCATGGCTAGTTACACCCCGATGTCGGGCTTGTATGTTATTTCTGCACTATTCATTCAGACTCATATTATGAAATATTGTTTAATTAAAGGCTTAAAAATGACTCTTAATAATTAAAGAGATTATATGAGTGTTGTGTCGGTTGGCCTTGTCTTCACCAAAGGCGCCATCACGACCGGGCCGGTTTGTGGTCGTGACATTGGTACCCTAAAGGTAGTAATTTCAAACTAGTAGGGTATGTTGATGTTGGTTATGCAGATTTTCTTGTGGATAGGAAAAGCACCTCAGGTATGGCTCATTTTCTTAGTTCATATCTTATATCTTGGGCCATCAAAAAGCAAAATTCAGTGGCCTTATCCACTGTTGAGGCTGAATATGTTGATGTTGCCTCTTGTTGTGCTCAATTGCTATGGATTAAACAACAGATGATAGATTTTGGTCTTAAAGTGGGTTGCATTCATATATGCTATGATAACACTAGTGCTATAAGTATGACAAAGAACCCTATTCATCATACGAGGACTAAGCACATAGATGTTAGACACCACTTCTTAAGAGATAACTATGAGAAAGGATTGATCTCCATAGAATTCTGTGCTACTAATAAACAAATTGCTGACATCTTCACTAAAGCACTTAGTAGAGAAAACTTTAACAGGAACAGGTTGGAGTTAGGAATGATTAAGATCACCTAATAGGTCCAGCTCAGAATGCACAATTAAAAAAAATATTTTTTTTGGCTAGGAACTCTGAACTTGTGTGAATATCTAGATTAATTCTTACTCAACTTCATACTTTAATTAGTATACTCTTGTGACATGTGTTTATATGACTCACTGATCTCTTACAAAATTTTATCTATTATGGCATGTGAGGCATGTTCAAGAAAATTTTAAAATGATGAAACTGGTTCACCAGTATGGGTTCATATGAAAGCTAAGGTATGTTTTCTATACTCTGTACAATTAGAAAGATTAATATTTAAATCATGAGCAGAAGTCCTAAAAATGTTCAATTCCTAGAAAATTCTACCCGTTAGCTTTGAACCAGTTCCGTCTGCCTAGGGAAGATAAATCGATCATTCAAAATCTGGAATTTCAGGTTGATTAGACCTCTAATTGACCAATGCTAAAAGTTGTCGTTACCTATTAAATGTGTATTTCTTTTTAAATACACATCATTTCTCCTGCCATCTTAATAATTCCAAACCGTCAAAAATTCTTCTTCACTTTCACTCGCCTTCTTCTTCAAATTTCTAATTTCCAAAATTATCTCAAGAAACCAACGAGGATGAATAACCCACAAGATAATCCTGGAAATCCTCCACCACTCACTCCCTCAAATTCATCCACACCTCCTCCACCCAGTGTATCTCCAAAACCTTGGGTAAAAATGCTTGCTCAAAGACTATAGCATCTGGGGCTCTAAGGAAGAAATTAAATGAGAAGATGAAAGCAAGCCAAGCTCAAAACTCCGACTCCAGCTCTGATTCTGAATCTTATCAATCCACCACTGAGGGGGAAGGACATGGTTCTTCTGACACTGAAAAGTCTCAAGAATCCCTTTCTAAGGTATGTTCACCTGTGATTGAAAATCTAGAGACTAGGTTTGTTCTGGTTGGACGCATTAGGGATGTTGAATTCCCTGAGATACGAAGGAGTGGAGGTAAAAAGAATTCTAAAAAAGAAAAAGAGAGAGAGGGTGCATGTGGTGAAGATAGGGGAAATGGGAAAGGAGTAGTGCCTGCTATCTGTAGGGTTGCACAAGAAAGGGTAGAAGAGAGTGGAATGAAGTCAGGGGGAAGTGGTTCTGGGGAAGGTGCTGAGGAGTTGGTTGATCTGACCACACAAAGAGATGAACCTGTTTCATCTACTAAAGGGACCCTAGTAGACCTGCTGAAAAAGGTTGGGTCAAGCTATGACCCAAAGAAATGCAGAACTCCCACAACAAAAGCCCCCAGTGTTCCTAAGACATCCAAGAAAAGAAAGGCTTCATCCCCAACACCTTCTACCTCCTCATTGCCAAAGGGTAGAGCCACAAAAAGCAAAGTGAAATAGAGCGAAGCTGATCTACAAAGGGCTTTAGCTGAAAGTAAGACAAAGAGAATGAATAAAGGGAAGGGAAAGGTCGTAGAATCCTCAGAGGTTGTTGAGGAAGAGGAAATGGAACCGGTCTATCAAGAAAGAGGCACATTAGTAGAGGTTCCTACAACCAAACCCAAAAATCCCAAGACTTCCTGCAAGAAGTCTTCCTCTGTGTCTGAGGTTGTTGAACCTACACTAGCCAAGAGGACAAGATCTGCTGTGAAAAACAAACAAGCAAAAATTTCTAAAGATGATGACTGGAGTGGAGAAGAAGAAGAAAATGATTCTGAGAAGGAACAGGATAAGCTTGCCATGTTTGGAAAAAGAAAGATTTTAAAAGGTAGACTGCTGAAAGACCTGGTGGAACCAGGAATGATAAGATTAGTGGGTTTTTTAGCTGCTCACGGATGGAAGGACATGGTCCTTCAAATAGATGGTAGGCTAGCCAGAAATGAGCTAATTGAGTTTATGGCTAATGTTGTGGTGAAGGATGGCAAGGTTAGTAGCCTGGTGAAAGGATTTCAAGTGCAGTTTTATGCAAAGAAACTGGGAGAAATCATGGACATACCCTCTAAAGGGTTTGATGACTATACAAGGCAAAGGTGGCCTTGCCTGGACTCCCTCCCTAGTGGTCTTGCAATTACAAAGAGTTTCTGTGATTCTGAAGATGTGGATGAAGCCACGGCTGTGCAGAAAAGTGAAAGGAGGCCTAAGCACAAGGTCCTATTTGAATTTGTCAACAAGTGTTTATTGCCCACACAGGAGAGAAGGCACATTGCCAATTACGTGGATCTAGTGCTTATGGAGTGCCTGGAAAGTGGAAGGCAAATAAATTGGCCTGCCTTCATCATCAAGCTGCTGGATAAGGTCATCAATGGCTCAAAGGCTTATGCTACCCCCTATGGTTTTATACTGACTACTATGCTGGATAGGTGTAATGTACTTTTGAAGAAGTGGGAAATGGCCTCGATCAAGGATCACTTTGGCATCAATACTTTTCTTGCTTGTGACTATGCAGTCAATGCCATCCCAAATGAACCTGGTTCATCCCAGAAGACACCCATCAACAACAAAGTCAGGACTTTGGTTCAGGAATGTGCTGCCAAGGATGCTAAAATAGCTAGGCTCAAGGCTCGTGTGACTGAAGTGGAATCTAAGAGGGATGGTCTCAGAACTGAGCTCGCCAAAGGAGAAGAATGATGGAATTCTTCATAACATGCTGAATCTTCTCCAAACCCAAACCCAAACCCAAACCCAACCCTCTAGCTCCTCCAAGCCTTAGGAATCCTAGCTTTTATCTCCTACACTTGTTTAGCACCTCATTGACCCAGATTAGGGATTTTTCTATCTTTTGTTTTTGCTCATGGTTTGGATGTCTTTCTTTCTTTTTGTGGATTGTTGGTGGCAATATATCTCTGTCAATAATAACTATTGTTTTGCTCTTGTTCAGTGTTACTCTATCCTTGATAGTTAAATATGTTTGTTTGATTACTGATGAATACACCATGATTGCAGTTGCAGTTGCCCCAGTGGCCATGAGTACTTATTAAAATCTAGGAATCACACTTTGTATGCAACTTTTCGATGATGCCAAAAGGGTTAAGTTGAGTTCTTACAGGTTCCAACTAAGTAAAAAGCACAGAGTTTGTCATCATCAAAAAGGGGGAATTTGTTGGCCCAAGAACAGGTGAAGTTTTAAAGATTGACAAAAGAACTCAGACATGGAGCAGGTCCATCTTGTGAAGCACAGTCATAATCAACCCATATGTGTGAGATGTACGTGAAGGAGATAAGTATTACTAATCAATCAGCAATATCTCCTGATATGATAAAAAATGTTGCATATTGGATAATGTAGAAAGTCTCCTTATACGAAGAGAATACAATCCAGGATGAAGATAGTGTTAGAGTTTGAGATCATCATGGACTCTTCCACGATAGAAGAGTAGCAATTGAATCCCAATCAAGCTCTGATTACTAACCTATTAAATGTCAGTGTTGTTCTCTATTACATGTAATGCACATATGCAAAATTTAAACAAAAATTGAGAGCAAAAGAACAAGGCGATTTTGCAAGCAATTATGTGTGATTTGAGTGTGCACTCCTGAAGCTACTTGAACGAGATAGAAGAACTAGTTCCAAGTATCTATCTTTTATTCTTGTTCAATTGCAGTAGGTGATTTAACATTGTACCTTTAAGCTTTCATAGAAGCAATTGTATTAGGTACCTAGAGTATTCAAATTAGAGTTAACTTGAAGTTTTTGTAGCAGTTGAGGTTGTGTGCCACAATGAGATTAGAGTTTATCCTTAGGTTTACAAAGAGTTTTTGTAAATTTTGTTTTAGCTTAGTGATTTTAGTGGATGTTTGGGAAAATTCTACTGAGTAGTAGGTCGTGGTTTTTTAATCTTTTGAGCCAGGTGTTTTCCACGTAAAAATCTCTGTGTTCTTCATTTTCTGTATTTATTATTCCGCAAATAGCAGTTGTTGGAACACTTAGAAGAACCATATTCTTTTATTTAGTAGTTAAGCAAAAATTGGGTATCACACAAATCACCTCCCCCCCTCTTGTGTGATATTGACGTTTAAAACATCATTGTTATTACAGGTATTATTTCAGTCTGCCACAGAGATGCCTCTGTATTATTTGATCCCGGTTCCACCTTTTCTTATGTGTCATCATACTTTTCTCATTATTTGGGTACGCTCCGTGAGTTTTTTGCTTTACCTGTTTATATATCTACCTCGATGGGCGATACTGTTATTGTAGACCGTGTGTATCGGTCGTGTGTGGTGACTATTGGGGGTCTGGAGACCAGAGTGGATCTTTTATTATTGAGTATGGTGGACTTCGATGTCATTGTGGGAATGGAGTGGCTATCTTCATGTCGCGCTATTCTGGACAGTCATGCTAAGATAGTCACATTGGCTATACTGGGTGTGCGATGGATCGAGTGGCGAGGTGTGACTGATTATGTTCCTAGTAGAGTGATCTCTTTCTTGAAGGCCCAGCGTATGGTTGGGAAGGGTTATCTTTCATATCTAGCCTTTGTGAGGGATGTCGGAGCTGAGGCTCCCAATATTGAATCAAATCCAGTAGTGAGGGACTTCCCTGATGTATTTCCTACAGACCTGCCAAGCTTGCCACCAGACAGGGATATTGATTTTGGTATTGACCTGGTTCTGGGCACTCAGCCCATTTCTATTTCTCCGTATCATATGGCACCAACGGAGTTGAAAAAGTTAAAGGAGCAGTTTCAGGAACTCCTTGATAAGGGGTTCATTCGTCCTAGTGTGTCGCCTTGGGGCACGCCGTTTCTGTTCGTGAAGAAGTAGGATGGCACTATGAGAATGTGCATTTATTATAGGCAATTGAACAAGGTAACAATTAAGAAAAAGTATCCTTTGCCTCGCATTGATGATTTATTTGACCAGCTTCAGGGAGTTAGACTGTTCTCCAAGATTGATCTCCGTTCAGGTTATCACCAATTGAAGATCAGCAATTTGGATATTCTTAAGACGGCCTTTAGGACCAGATATGGTCACTATGAGTTCCTGGTTATGTCTTTTAGGCTGACCAATGCTCTAGCAGCGTTCATGCATTTGATGAACAATGTGTTTTGGCCTTATCTTGACTCATTTGTCATAGTGTTCATTGATGATATTCTGGTATATTCGCGTAGTCAGGAGAAGCACACAGAGCATTTGAGGGTTGTGTTGCAGAGATTAAGGGAGGAGAAGCTTTACGCAAAGTTCTCCAAGTTTCAGTTTTGGCTCAATTCAGTGGCATTCTTGGGACACATGGTGTCCAGTGAGGGTATTCAGGTTGATCTAAAGAAAATAGAGGCGGTTCAGAGTTGGCCCAGACCATCCTCAGCCATACAGATTCGCAGCTTTATTGGTTTGGCAGGCTATTATCGCCGGTTTGTTTAGGGATTCTCATTTATCGCATCGCCCTTGACCAAGTTGACTCATAAGGGTGCTTCATTCGTATGGTCGGACGAGTGTGAGGAGAGCTTTTAGAAGCTCAAGACAGCCTTAACCATAGCTCCGGTGTTAGTTTTGCAATCAGCTTCAGGTTCATATACCGTGTATTGTGATGCTTCAAGAGTAGGGATTGGTTGTGTGTTGATGCAGGAGGGTAGAGTTATTGCCTATACTTCTAGTTAGTTGAAACCCCATGAGAAGAACTACCCGTTCATGATTTAGAGTTGGCTGCCATAGTTCACGTGTTGAAGATTTGGAGGCATTATTTGTATGGAGTATCTTGTGAGGAGTTCACTGATCATCGCAGTATTCAGCATTTGTTCAAGCAAAAGGATCTTAATTTGAGGTAGCGGAGATGGTTGGAGTTGCTTAAGGATTATGACATCACTATATTGTACCATCCGAGGAAGGCCAAAGTGGTGGACGATTCTTCGAGCCGTAAGGCAGTGAGTATGGAGAGTTTGGCATATATTCCAGTTGGGGAGAGACCTCTGGCAGCTGATGTTCAGGACTTGGCCAATCGGTTTGTGAGGTCGGATATTTCGCAGCCCAGTCGGGTATTGGCTTGTGTGTTTTCTCGATCTTCCTTATATGACCGCATCATAGAGCACCAGTATGATGATCCACATTTGCTTTTCCTTAAGGATAGAGTTCAGCATGATGATACCATATATGTGACTATTGGAGATGATGGGGTGTTGAGGATGCAGGGCCGGATTTGTGTGCCCAATGTGGATGGCCTTCGGGAGTTGATTCTAGAGGAGGCCCATAGCTCGCGATATTTCATTCATCCGGGAGCCACGAAGATGTATTAGGATCTGAGATACAATTATGGTGGAGGAGAATGAAGAAAGATATTGCGGGATTTGTAGCTCGGTGTCTCAATTGTCAGCAGGTAAAATATGAGCATCAGAGACCGGGTGGCTTACTTCAGCGGAGGGATATTCCAGAGTGGAAGTGGGAGCGGATCACCATGGACCTTGTAGTTGGGCTCCCATGGAATTTCAAGAAGTTCAATGCCATTTGGGTGATTGTGGATCGGCTGACCAAGTTCGTGCACTTTATTCCTATCTGTACTACTTATTCTTCAGAGCGGTTAGCAGAGATATATATCCGGGAGATTGTTCGATTGCATGGTGTCCCAGTTTCCATCATTTCAGATTGGGGCACTCAGTTTACTTCACAATTTTGGAAGTCTTTACAGCGAGTGTTGTGTACTCAGGTTGAGTTGAGCACAGCTTTTCACCCTCAGACGGACGGGCATTCCGAGCACACTATTCATATATTGGAGGATAAGTTACGTGCTTGTGTTATAGATTTTAGAAGGTCATAGGATTAGTTTCTACCGCTTGCAGAGTTTGCTTATAACAACAGCTACCCATCGAGTATACAGATGGCTCCATATAAGGCTTTGTATGGAAGACAGTGTAGATCTCCAGTGGGTTGGTTTGAGCCGGGCGAGGCTAGGCTATTGGGTACAAATTTTGTGTAGGATGCTTTATATAAGGTGAAGGTGATTCAGGAGAGACTTCGTACAGCGCAGTCGAGGCAAAAGAGTTATGCTGACAGGAAGGTTTGAGATGTGTCCTACATGGTTGGTGAGAAGGTTTTGTTGAAGGTTTCGCCCATGAAGGGTGTTATGAGATTTGGTAGGAAAGGGAAGTTGAGTATGCGGTTCATTGGAACTTTTGAGGTACTTCGGAGGATTGGGAAGGTGGCTTATGAGCTTGCCTTGCTACCCAGCTTGTCGAGTGTGCATCCGGTATTCCATGTTTCTATGCTCTAGAAGTATATTGGAGATCCGTCTCATGTTCTTGATCCAGCACGGTTTAGTTGGAGGGTGATTTGACTTATGATGTGGAGCCAGCAACTATTTTGGTACGTCAAGTTCGAAAGTTGAGATCAAAAGATATAGCTTCAGTAAAAGTGCAGTGGAGAGGTCAGCCCGTGGAGGAGGCTACCTGCGAGACTGAGTGGGAGATGCAGAGCAGATATCCTCACATGTTTGAGGCTTCAGGTATGTTTCTTGACTCGTTCGAGGACGAACGTTTGTTTAAGTTGGGGAGGATATGACGACTCGACCAGTCATCTCATGAGTTACCGCTCTGTTATCCCCATTTCTGCTTCTTTATATTTTGTTTATACTTGTTATGGGGTATCGGGTTGGTCGGATAGAATCCGGAATGATTTTGGTGAAGTTTGAGACACTTAGTCTCTTTTAAGAAGGCTTGAGTTAGAAAATTCAACGGGACATTGACTTATGTGTTAGAGGGCTCGAATGTGAGTTTCGATGGTCCAGTTATCTTTGGGAGGTTATTTGAGACTTAGGAGTGTGATCGGAATGGGTTTTGGAGGTTCGGAGTAGATTTAGGCTTGAATTGGCGAAGTTGATATTTTGGCAATTTTCGGTTGGTGGGTGAGATTTTTATCTAGGAGTCAGAATGGAATTTCGAGAGTTGCAGTAGCTTTCTTATGTCATTTGGTATGTGTGTGTAAAATTTTAGGTTATTCGGACATGGTTTGGATAGGTTTTTTATTAAAAGCAGAATTCGAAAGATTTTAGAAAGTTTGGCTTGAATCCGATGTGTTTTGGGTGATTTGATGTTATTTGTGGTATTTTGATGATTGGAACAAGTTTGAATAAGGTATTAGGGTATGTTTGTGCTTTTGGTTGAGGTACCGGAGGCCTCGGGGTGATTTTGGATGGTTAACGGAGAAGTTTGTATTTTGTTGCAGCTGCTGAATTTGCTACTTCTAGTATTTTCGCACCTGCGGATTGGGGACCGCAGGTGCGGCGCCGCATGTGCGGTTGATTAGTTACAGAAGCGAAAAGAGGCCCGAGGAGCAGACACTGTAGAAGCGGCTAGAGTGGCCGCATCTGCGATGTCACAGATACGGGGATGTGGTCGCAGATGCGATTGTTGGACAGTTGAGTGATTTTCGCAGAAGCGGAGGAACGACCGCATATGCGATACCGCAGAAGTGGGTATGGGACCGCAGATGCGGAAATGTCTGGGCAGAAGGTATAAATTGAGTCCTTCCTAAATTTTGGGTTATTTCACCATTTGTATCTCGGCTTTGGAGCCTTTTGGACGATTTGAAAGAGGGATTTCAAGGGAACTTCATTGACGTAAGGATTTTGGTCCTAAAACTCGTTCCTATGCTATTATTTCATGTATTAGAGCTAGAAATTATGAAAATTAAGGGTGAAAATTGGGGAAGTTAGGGTTTAGGATTGGAGACCTATGATTGAGGATTTGATTGACCATTTGAGGTCGGATTTCTGAACTTTTGGTATGTATGAACTCGTGGGGAGATAAAGAATCTATTGGTGTAAAAATATCGAATTTCGAGATGTGGGCCCGAGGGTTGGGTTTTGGTAATTTCAGGATTTTTGTTATTTATTGATTGTTTTCGCTTGGGCTTCGTTCCCTTAGTCTATTTTGACGTCCTCGTTCTGATTTTGGATAGATTCGATGTGAGTGGAGGCCGATTCGAGTGCCGGTTCAAGGTGAGTAATGGTTGTAAATAATGGTCTGAGGGTTTGAAACCTCCGATTGCACATCATAGTGCTATATTGAGGTGAGGCACACGCTTGACAGCGAGCGTGGGGTCGTACACTATTGGGAATTGTGACTTGGTCCGTCCCGATTGATGATTTTACCGCTTATTTAACTGAAATCTATTTTCTATCATCATTATTTGGGCTGAATGCCATATTTGGGCTGAATGCCAATTTTTTGAACCCTTCGGAGATTTTTATTGATATCTCCTCACTGTTTTGACTTTATACTTGAACTCAGTCATGTTATTTTCCACTATTTTCATTCTCAGCCATGTTTACTTCATTTTAATACTTAAATGTTATTCTTAAATGATGTTTGGGATGAGAAACACTGTTTTACTATTGCCCGAGGGGCTTGTGAGGATTTTTAACTGAGTAAGGCCGAGGGCCTATGTTGTGAGGAAACACTGATATTGATTTGAGGTCGATGGCCTGAGATATGTACGCCATGAGGTGGCTTGATTAATATGAGGCCGAGGACCTAATGATGACTTTACGAGATGGCTTGATATAACGCTTGGGCTGTAAGGGGCCCTACCAGGAGTATGCATACCCCCAGTGAGCGCGGGTACCCAGTATGATGTGAGATTGAGCCCGAGAGGCTGGTATTGCTCTGAGATATTGCCCGAGGGGCGGATTTGTTGATACTGTGCCCGAGGGGCAACTTTTATGTGTTTATTTTCCCTTAATTGCCTGTCAACTACCTACTTACTTGTTGAAAAAGGATTTCACCTATTGTTTCACTTGTCTATTGTTTTAAGGGTTTAACTGCTTCATTATAGAATGCTTTGTGCATTTCGTGTTTTCTTGCTTTCAGTCGTTATTTACATTTCTTACTCACTGAGTTGGAGTACTCACTTTACTCCTTGCACCCTGTGTTAAGATTCAGGCATATCTGGTCCCGCTCCCGAGGGCTGATCATTTCCCGCTTCAGGCGGATCCGAGGGGTCTTTAGGTAGTTGTTGGGGTTCACAGCCTGGAGCTCCTTCCTATTTTATTTCTTCATGTCTTTAGCTTTGTACTGAACTCTGTAGTTGTTTTGGAGTATTTCGTGCTGTTAGACGCTCGTGACTCATGACATCACGATATCGGGTTGTGTTTGGGCTGTATTCCGCGTATTATACTATCTATTTGTTAGACTTTGGATTAATTACCCATGTTTCGGCTGTTTATTACTGCTTAACTATTTAAAAGGGTGAATTGGGTTTAATTGGCTGGCCTTGTCTTCACGAGAGGTGCCATCACGACCGGGTCCTGGTTAGGGTCGTGACAACTATTTAGGAGATATACTTGATAAAAACTTGGTGCATTTTTATTCTAACTCTGTGGGTCAAATGAACTAAAAGTATAAAATAAAATAAAAATAAAAAACAAATAGTTGCACGATTTTGAGGTTAAAGAGGTCACCATACCAAGTAGCGTTGTAGGTGCTTAAGTTGTGTTATTTGAGAGAAACAATGGATCTATGCATTTAGTTATTGATAGTTGAATTGATAACTTAGAGCGCCATGAGGGACAATTACTTTGTTTTCCACATATAGATGATTTTGTGCCCTTAGTTGGAAGGTGTTATCTTATATTCTAAAATAGAATTGTGATTCGGTTCAGATAGGTGAAAGATAAAAGAGTTAGATTTTCCAAAGAACATATTCCAGGACTTATTATGATTAGTATGAATATCTGGTGATGCCTTTTGCATAGTCGAAGACACTAGCAATTGTGATGAACTAGATAAAGCGACTATTCAAATTATTTCCTAGCCTTCTAATTATTATTTATATTAATGGGATATGAGAATATTTTCATAACTGATAAAAAATTATGCAATGTTGAATAGGGAATACTATAGCTAAAGAGTTGAATACGGGTACACATGTGGTACTAATCAACAGTGCACGGAGAAGCAAATTAAATCTCCAGATATGAGAAATCAAAAGAAACTTGAAAGGGAGAGTTCTTGGCACTAATAAACAGTGCACGGAGAAGCAAAACAAAGGGGAAAAAAAGTAAAGTTGACCGAGTAGTTGAAATTAGGTTAACAACGACTGAGAAATATCAAGTACTTACAGATAATTTCGGGTTGCGCAGAATTTGAATATTTGGATCAATAAGAAATCAACCATTAATTAGTTGGCTTCGAGAGATTAGAGTCGTTAGATGCTGTTTAGTTGATGTTTCGGACGTTGCAAGGTCAGGGTACATGCCATTTAGCGAAGTAAGTGAGATTTTAAACTTTGATACTTGCTTTTCTAAAATCTATTTTAACAATATGTTTTGTCTGCATGGTCCATGTGTTGGAACAAGCGTGCACTTGGCAGAATCAGTGATCTTAGACTAGCCGTAAAAATATTATTTTATAAAAAACATATTATTTTATAAGTTGTTTGATAGTTTGATACGACTGTGTACCATGATGTTGAGTTTTATACGGCTGTGCGAGATGATGTTGAGTTTGATACGGTTATCTGCCATGATGCTGCATTTGATACGGATATTTTCTATGATATTGAGTTTGATACGGCTGTGAGACATGCTGTTGAGTTTGATATGGCTGCGCGCCATGATATTGAGTTTGATACGGTTGTGCGACATGATGTTGAGTTTGATACGGTTGTGCGCCATGATGTTGGGGCATTGTGTATGCCTTTGTACATCACTCGAACATTGTGTATGCTTCTTGATATAGATGGGGCATTGTGTATGCTTCAGTGAACATTGTGTATGCTCTGTTACATATTTGAGGCATTGTGGTGCGGTTGTGGACTTGTAGGTGTGTTGGTAAATTTCTATCACTACAAATATGATAAGTCCTTAGTAGGTACTCTTGTTGGTTAATTCTTAATAACTCTATTGATGCACATATAATGAGTTATTGTATAATTATCACATTTACTATGTCATTTGTGTTGTGGTGTGTTTGTATTTTCTAACACTTGTTCTAGAGGTATTTAAAGTAGGGGGTCGAGGATCTTACTAGGTTATATTTACGTATAACTCACTTCTTACCTGCTTTTCTAGGCAGATATCGTATAGAGCTAGTGGATGACGAGTTTGTTCGAGTGGGTCCTATTACTGAGGTAAGCCACCGCATTGTTCGTGGAGGCTTTCGTTTCAGACTTACCTAGTTTGTGTTTGTTATTTTCTTTTCTTTGGGGTTTTCATACCCGTCAATAAAACTCATATTACTCTCTATTAGATGCTTCATGGTCTTAGAGTGGGATCTGGGCTAGAGTTTTATTATTTGAGTGGTTGTTGGTCTTCCTATCAATTGACTAAGGTATAGGGTGATAATCATTTCCTCTTTAATTATTAATAATACTATTAGGCCTGCATTTTTTCTCCTAGTATTTGTGTAAATAGTTAAATGTTAGAGAAAAAGGTTTGCCTGGCAAGTGGTGTTAGCTAGGTTCCAGTCACGTCTAGGGGGAAGTATGGGACGTGACATTACTGACTTGCAATGACGTACAATCATCAATCTTTAGGCGTTGGTTCTTATAACAGTTAAGCCGCGACGTTGAGGACCTGGTTCTTGGAACATTGCATCTGAATAAAATTTGTTAAAAATCAAATTCTCAATATTCAACAAATTTTTACTTTTTGATGATGAAAAACTTTGTATACACTAGCACCAGGTAACCACAACAAGTCGAGATCAACATGCACCATTACACCACTGACAGACATATTCATAACACCCCCAACCCTATCTTCCCCATTTTGGTATCATCGAAAAAAATAACAAAAAGAGGTGAGACATATTAAGCACCGTTAATGTAAGATTCAAGGCCATACAGGCTACAATACAAGCTCAAGAATTAACAAAGCAAACAGACTAGGCTGATGATCCAATATTGTAAAAAGCATTAAACAGTACAAGAAGAATCATTTTGTAGTGCCAAAATAAGCCAAGGGCTAGTATTAAACCATTAGTACAATAAACTTAACATATTGCAACCTACTGAGACTAGAACAGAAAAAGACAAAACTAAAGCATCGCTGGGATAGCAAAAGAAACTAAGGATACTAGGAAGGAAGAAGTTCATGGGTGAGAGGTAGAGACGGTCAATTTTTTCATAAGAGTGGAAATCTTTTAGGCATGAACTTCTTATCCCTTTTGAGCTCTTCCCTAAGCTTCCTAGTTTCTTTTCTCAACTCATCATTATTTTCACAAACTTAAAATTCTCCTCAACAGCTGTAACGACCTGACCGGTTGTTTTGCTTTCTAAATATTTGTTCCCTTAATTAAGACTCTCCATATGTGCTTTTACTATTTTATAACTTGCGGGGATGATTGGTGTAGGTTTGGAAGGGTTCGAGTTGAAATCGGAACACTTAGTTCCTTCATAGTGGCGTAGGGTGGTCAAGTTTGACTTGAGTCATCATTTGAGTAAACGACCTTGGAATCAGTATTTGATGGCCTCCCCTCCAAACCAATGAAATAACGCTGCGCCACCAGTATTTTATTTTGAGTAAACGACCGCGAAATCAGGATTTGATGGCCAAGTTTGACTTGAGTCAACATTTAAAAAGGAGGGTCAAAAATGAAATAACGCTGGTCGTTTTCAATTTGGTAATCCATGGCCTCCCCTCCAAACCAATGAAATAACGCTATGTCACTTGCCTCCCTCACTCACAAAGAAAGCACAACAAATATAGACTGTTGATCTATTTCATAAACGTTCTAACTTTAATCTCCCTTTTAATTTTATTCTTTATCCATTCATTATTTAATCTCAACTGTCGATCATGAGATTCAACGGTTGCCTATTTTAGTATTTTTGGCTTTTTATAAAATCTTTATCTCCCTAGAAATCAGGCCGTTGATCAAATGATCCAACGGCCCAGATCCAATCTCGCATTTTTAACCCCAAGAAAACCCCTAACCTAAATTACTTCATCAGAGACCGTCCGCGTCTTCTTTCCCCTATTTCCTCTGTTCTCTCTAGACTTCTACAACATCATTCTTCAATACCTTGCACAAATTCGTGCAAGGTTACGAATCTTGATCGAAATCATGCCTTTTGGCTTCCCTAGATTTGAATCTCACCGATATCTTCCCCGTTTCATCGCTTCATTTTCAAATCCCTCAAATTTAGCTTAAAGATGAAACTTCAAATCGATTAAATCCTCTCATGCTCCATCAAATCAAAGCATGCATGGAGCTTTTCAGAAGATTCATCACGAGGATTCTTTACCCAGAGGTCAAACGCAATGACCTCTTGGTTTTAGGGTTTGTCCGATGGTTCTCTGCCTTCAATGCTTATTTCCACCTCTCAGGAAAATTACATATCTATTTTAATGATTAGCGAATTACATCTAAAAAATTTGCTTAATTAACAACGCTTATTCGATGATTTTAACTAAGATAGAAATGAATGCTTAAGGTCTAGTCTTTTATCATTTAGTTGGAATATGTCAGTTTAAGTTTTTAAATAGCTTTCTTTCTTCGCATGAGTATTTGTTAATCTTGAAGTAGCCTTGAGACATTACTACGAAATTATATAACTGTTGATTGCATCTAAGAGCCTCATTGCATAAAAAGGTACTGTTGATACCCAATTTTTTTTTATGTATTTTATACACCCAAATGTTCTCAAAATAGTATATTCATGCATATATAAGCATTCCCAAGAGTTTTGGTATTTTTCCTTATTTTTTAAAGTTCTTAGAATCAATTTGTTGTCTATTTTAATAGTTTAAAATTCAATAATTATTTCCAGACTATCATTATTGGCAAATAATTTATTTTATTCTCATATTTTACACCAAAATATAATTAAGGTAATTTTTGTACATTTTTACAAAATTGCTCGTTATTTTTAAAAGCTAATTGCATATAAATGCAATTATAGCCTATTCTACGATTAATAGTGTTCTATAATTGTAAAATTTGTTCTAATATTTTTAAATTAATACATATGTATTATTAATTGGTTCAACATCTTCAATTTTCTTTTAAAATTATTTTTACTATTTTTATAAAATAACAGGGAAAACTGGTTATTTCAGTTTTGGCCACATTTCATTTCAATTATAGCCTCAATTTTGTTTTAATCTTAAACCCAATCGGCCCCAATCCTAATGCCCAATTGGGCCAGCCCAATTCCAATTTAATCCAACCCCTGACCCATTAAACTAAACCCGCTGGGGATCCCCTTTAATCCAGGCCGTTGATCCTTTTGATCAACGGCTACAAATAATCCTTTCCTTTTTAATTCCAAAAGACCTAACCCTAACCTTCAATTCTCTCAGATAGCCACCCCCAAACTCTCTCCTTCTCTCAAACTCTCTCTAGCACTCGAAGTTATAATCGCCTCCCTCGTCTTCTCCGATCAATCTCATCGGAGTCCATGGCTTCTCAGGCCCTGGACGTCCTGTACTCACCTTCCTTTCCCTCAGGCCTTGGTCGTTAGAGCTATTCCGAGGTCCGACCTCGATGGTGTTCGAGCAGATCCTCCACGGATCTGTGGTTCTATGGCCTCTCCGGCCGTGTTTCGGCGTGTTCGAGCTTTAAGAGCCTAGCTATGGCTCAGATCTATTCGAGACCAGACCCTTTCCAAGCCTTCTTATTTCTAGGGTTTCTCGGAAACCCTAAACTATTCGAGGTTCTTTCTTCATTTATTTGCCTAGATCTGTGTGGAACCTATGCTATATTTGACATTTTGAGTGTTTTCCCCAAATTTCCTTTTTAAAATCGTTGGTTTTTCAAAGTAGGGTTTTTGAAAGCCTTTTGGATTCTTGTTGTTCTTTCCTTTTAGATGTTTGTCTATATCATGCTCGTATGTTTTCCTCCTCTATTACCCATGTATTGTCTTTCTACTTTTATATGTATGCTCACATGATTAGTTTGTTTTTCTCACTCTTCTACCATGCATATTTACTACTGAGTTTCTTGATGTTTTGCTTTCCTGAACTATGTTCATGTTCTTGTTAAGCATGTTTTCTTAAATGCCAAAGTTTTCTGAGCATGTTCTTCATGCCTTAAAGTGGTTTCCTTTCTTTGATTGTTTCAAGCCTGCTATTATATTTTGCCTGATTCTCATGAGACTCCTTGAGTCTGTTCACTTGCCTTCTCGTTTCTGTGTTTGATTCGATGGGGAAACCCTAGAATTTGGGGGTTTTCTTGGTAAATTGAATTAGGGCTCCACTTTGGGGACCCTATACCTTCAGACTCACTATGAGTCTCTAGCTGAACTCGTATTCTTTTATGATTCTGAACACTTCAATGTTAGACTCTTCTGTTTGAATTGTTTGCTTTATATGCGAGAACCCCCCCCCCCCCTTTTCAAGGTTTTTTTTTGACTTGCTAGATTGATTTTGGATCCTTTTGATAGGGTCTTGATTGATTGAAACCGATTCTCTTTGGTTAAGCCCTCTATACCTATTTCTGGTTTGGTTCATTCGATTTAAAACTTGGTACTTTGATTTTGTTAATTGTTTGATTAATTCCCTTTCCTTTCTCTTTACAAATCAAGTACTATTGAAACCTTTACTTAAATATACCTCGTGTATTTTCCCTTCTTATGATACTGTGAAGGATTTTATAAAAATTTCCTTTCCTTGTTTACACTTTTCCGTTTGAAATTAAATCCCTTGACTAAAGGGAGAATATTTGAGACTGATTTTTTAATAGGTTTTCTTACCTTTTTCTTACTTGTTTTCTACACTATAAAAGAGGCTGCCCTTCTACACTTTTACACACGAACACAGAATACCATCTGAGTTCACAATTCACTTCACTTAAATTCTCTCTTTCTGATACTTACACTGCTGTGGACTTTGCTCATTTTCTTCTACACTCTTTACTTCTATACCGGTATGTTTCAATTAGTTTATATGCCTCAAGAACAATGTGTTAATTCTGCCCATTTGTTTTAGCATACTATAACATGACCCTTTTTTCCTTTACAGTCCAGTATCTAAATAATCTGTGCAGTTGTTTGTTTGTTGTGAATCTGATGCTTTATGAATTCCCTTCCCCTTCACCCCTTTTGTATGTGAGTTTATGTTTAGGGCATAGCAGCTCCCCAATATTGTTGTCTATGACCCTGAACTGGGTTCTTTAAACTCCTTAACTCGACCAATTCCCATTTCCCATTTTCCCATTATGTGTTTGAGCCTTGACTTAAGTCTGATAGTGTCCTAATCACTATCCAGACCTCTGTCTGACCTTCAAAAGGTCTGCTCCTAACTTGTTCATCTAAACAAGTGGTCAGGGGTGTGCCAGCCTACTTTATGGCCAGGTATGACCACCACCTGTCACGGCTTCCTAATTACCCTTTCACTTTGCACTTACTCCTAGCTATAAGTTCTGCCCCTCTCTTGCAAGCCATGCTTTGGGACCCTTGAGCTCCCTCTGAACTTGGATGCCTGAGGGCTGGCTATTCCACACTGCACCACTCTATTCATAATGGCACCCTGGGTGTAAGCAATGCCTGGAATCCCTTAGATTCCTTGGAACTTTGAAACACCCTGGACAATGAGAAGGCTTGGGAGATCTGGACCCCGGAGTTTGTTACATATATAATATTGGACATTAAGATTGAATTAGGCTACTTGGATCTAGCTGTTAGTTTTGATGTATTTTCTTATAATTTCAGTTGATTCATTAGTTTGTAATAACTTGTATAAAACTCGGGGAATCTAGTAAAAGGGTGTGGGACGGGTTTTACTTTCTTGCATCAATGAAGAGTAGATATCATGACTTTAGGACTTTGATTTTTTTTTCTTACTAGAAATCCTGCACATGAGATAGTTCGATGTTTCTGATTCAAGTCACCTTGATGCCATGCCTATAGGGTTTAACGTCAAAATATGATATAAGTCATCTATAAATTCTACCTACAGGGCTTAATGTTTAGTCATATTGCAAGTCACTAGAGATCCTGCCTATAGGACCTTAACGTTCATATAACCAGTGTATATAGAAATCCTGCCTATAGGGAATGCATATGCGTTAGGCAAACTGTAGGGTAATCGAATAATCACTTCTTCTTACCAGTTCTTAACGGGCTTTTAAAATCAAATATAGATATCATGCCTATAAGATTTTGCATCAAACTCGTCCGATTCTTCTTAAGCAATAACAATCTATTAACTGGTCCTTAACGCCTTAATGTTTTCATCCTTAATCTTTTGACAAAACTCTTTTGAATCAGTATACATTTGAGTTCTTCAAACCAACACCTTTGTTGAAATGGTTTCTTTCTAAAATTATGCCTAAACATTTTCCAACTAAGTTTTGGTCTTCCTGAAATTGTCTTTAAAACAGTTCTGCAGCTTACTCTTTCCTTAAGTATTTCTGACTCTGGAATTCCTTCTATGGTTTACACTCATGATTCTTTTAGAATTTATTTCTAAACTGACTGCAGTCTGTACTTTCCGGCATCAGACTACTTTTCTGAAACCAGTACTTTTCTAAATCACTCGCTTAAAATACCTTAAGTTCTGACAAGTGGATCCAAGTTGCCTAATGCGGGCTTCCTGTCTAAACGTATGTATTGAACCAATCCGCCCGCTGCTTAATTTTTAATTTTTAAAGACCAAACCAGTATGTGTAAAGGCATGCCAAACTATATGTTATCTGATTTATGGGGTTTATGTGAGCCTTGCCTGTTTGTTTGTTCATTCCCCCTACTTGTTACTTGCTTTTTGAATGTCGATTAGAATTTTTGTCCTTTAAACTCCATAAAGGCCCCATCCCTTTCTTCCCCTTTTAGGATTAGAAGTCCTAATACCCCGGGACTGATAGTTTGGGACGGGTAATAGCATGCAATAGGCAAACGATACCATTCCGCGCTCCAATACCTTAACGGGGTGGGAAGGGTAGACATGGAGATGATGATTACACAATAACACTATGCGTACAATCAGGTGCCGGTGTTGTGAGAATGATCCACGTAATGTATAAACCTAGGACCCCCTTTCCTCTTTATTAGTTTAATAATTTTTTCAGAATTTTTAAAAGCTGTCCAGTCTTCAACTTCCGTTCCTTGTACTTCTTTCAAGTTACTTGTACCAATTATTTAACCCCTTTACTTTACTTGCGTATCTCTTCTTTAATCACAAAAACTATTTCCTTCCAAATTTCAGCACTTCTAAATCCTTTTCACATTCTTATTTGTAACTGTTTCGCATGTTTGCAATGCTTGTTTGTTTATTTATTTGCTTGCATTTAAAGTCATAATTGTCGCATGGTTGGGAACCACACTAGTGGATCTTGAGGGGTGCCTAACACCTTCCCCTCGAGATAATTTCAAGCCCTTACCCAAACTCTGGTTTTTTATCTTTATTTCTTTTAAAGTGTCCTAATGCACTATAATCATTAGGTGGCAACTCTCCAAATCTCAAAACCCAATTCCCAAAGTGAGAAAAGAGTTGTCCTCCCAAATATCGTGAACCCGATTTCGCTCTTTAGAAAAAGGGGGCGTCGACAGGCATCTTAAGATAACTAGGCTAACTCCGATGAACTCCTGGAATTATTATTATATGCCTTCTGTCATGGTCAGGTTATCTCTTATGAATTAAGCTTTAATTTTGTCTGTTGTGACTAGACAATAACTATTATGACAGTAGGTTGAGCAGAACTTCATCATGTTTAGATATTCACCCTTAATCTGAACAGCTGAAATAGACCAAATTAGTATAAAGTATCCCCTGCCCTGGAATTTTTTAATAATGTTGTTGAATTGACTACACTGTTTGTAAAGTCATAACCGTGACTGAAACATTTTATGTATGTATTTGAATGAAAGTTTTGCATTAATCTCTGTTTGTCCTCGATGTTCATGCTTGTGCATCCAATATCATTAAAATCTGCTGAGTTTATCTAAGTCTACTCTAATCCACTATTAGAACTAATGAAAGACTTTGATATTATTTGCTTTGCCTGAATATTGTAGTGTGTTTTGAACTTCGAATAAAGATAGCATGAATGTGAGATATAGAGCTCTTTGAAAAGAAAGTAATCATGTCATATGCTTAGGGTAATATTGGCCTATCAACCAGCGTACACAACTCTACTAATGCTCCTTAAGATATTCCTAAAGACTTTGATATTGTCTACTTTGCCTGAATATTGTAGAGTGCTTTGACCTTCAAATAAAGATAGCATGAATGTGAGACCTAAAGCTCTTTGAAATGAAAGTAATCTTGTCATATGCTTTAGGTAATATTGTCCTATCAACCATCACATACAACTCTGCTAATGCTCTTTATCATATTCCTAAATTAAGCTATCAACTCAGCATCTAATATAAGTCAAGACCTAGTTTATGATCTCTACTAAGTTCCTTTGTATATGTTTTTTTTGTGATCCAGCCTTATTCTGGTTCTTCAAAGCTTTTGTTTTTCCTTCATGACTTCATTCATGTTTGCACTATCTTGAAACTAAATTAAGTTCTCTCTCTATTTTAAAATGAATTAAACATAGTCTGTGAACACTAATGATAACCACTTGTTGCTACTGCTTGGATATGTAACGACCCGACCGGCCGTGTTAAGAATTTATGCCCCGATACCGTATTAACTTTTTTCCCCGTATTTATTTCTGCTATTGTGATTTGCGAGGATGATTCATTTTGAGTTTCTGAGTGTTTTAGGACACTTAGTCCCTAATGAGAGCTTAAGCTTTAGAATTTGGACCGTAGTCGGAACAATGTGAAGATGGATTTGGAATGGAATTTCGTTGATTCTGTTAGCTCCATCGGGTGATTCTGGGCTAAGGGGCGTATTCGGATTGTATTTTGGAGGTCCGTAGCTTAGTTAGACTTGAAATGCCGAAAGTTAAATTTTTGAAGTTTTCGAATCGATAGTGAAATTTTGATTTCGGGGTAGGAATCCCACTACAGAAGTTGGGATAATTTCGTAGTGTTAAATTTGACTTGTGTGCAAAATTTGGGGTCAATCGGACACAGTTTGGTTGGTTTCGGCATCGGTTGTTGAATTATTGAGATTTCAAATTCATTAGGCTTGGATTGGAGGGTGATTCTTTTGAGGGTTCGACTAAGTTCGTATGGTGTTTTAAGATTGGTTGGCATGTTTGGTTGAGGTCCGATGACCTCGGGTGAGTTTTGGATGCTTAATGGAAATGAATTTGGACTTAGGAAATTTTTTGAACTTGCTGAACCTATAGATTTCACACCTGCAGAGTTTGGACAGCAGGTGTGGCGCCACAGAAGTGGTTACACAACCGCAAATGTGGTCTGAGGCTTTGAGAACAATAGTCGCAGCAGCTCAAGGACCGCAGAAGAGGAACCGCATCTGCGAGTAAAGGGGCGCAGGTGCAGAATCTGGAGACCTAATGAATTTTCGTAAGTGCGGAGTCTGAGCCCTTGAAGCGGGACCGCAGGTGCGGTTCTCCTCTTGCAGAAGCGGAAATCACCGGGCAGAAAAGAGTAAAATCAAGAGTTCGAGTTCATAACTTCTAAAATTGTTTTTGAGCTCGGTAGAAGGCGATTTCTTGAGAGATTTTGAAGGAAAACTATTGGGTAACGAATTCTAACTGTAATTTGGTTCTAATATATTAATACATTGTTAGTTTTCTCATCTAATAAAGGAATTTGAGAGTAGAAGTTTGGAAATGGGGAAAAAAGTTCCCCATTGGAAAATCTGAGTTTTGAATAAGAATTTGACGTCGGATTGGGTTGATTTTTGTACGAGTGAACTCGTGAGTGAATGAGTGTTCATAACCTGTAATTTTTACCCGATTCCGAGACATGGTCCTCGGAGGATTTTTGGGCATTTTTCTATTTTCTTTCATTAACGTTGCTTCATTTAGTTAAACTAGTTATTTGTAGGTATATTTACGTTATGAAATTGATTTGATTAGATTTGGGCCACTCGGAGTTGGATACTCGTGGAAAGAACGTGATTTCGGATTGATTGAGCTTGGTTCGAGGTAAGTGGCTTGCCTAACCTTTTGTGGGGGAACTCCACTTAGGATTCCGGTACTGTTTTTATATGAATGCCTTGTACGTGAGGTGACGAGTGAGTACATGTGCGAATTGTTGAAAACCCCTGTTTTCATTAAGTAAATAACTGTGTTTTCCTTTAATTAAGAAATACTAGTTCATGTAGGTCCCTATTTAAATTTAGAAAGCATGCTTACATGACTTAACTGTCTTAACTGTTTTTACTCTTTTACTTGAATTTTGTGTAGCATGTTTAGGGTAGAATTACCAGTTTTCTTGATACGGGATTGAATAGAACTGTAAATTTCCTTGTTGATATTGTTGTGTATTTACTTTAGGACTACAAAACGGATTTCCGGGAGATTCCCTTGCATGTTTACTTTTGGAATATGGGATGGTATCTCCGGAGATCCCCCAGTATTGGATATTTATTTTAGGACTACAGATCGGTATTTCGGGAGATCCGCTGCACATTTACAATTTAGACTACGGGGTGGTATCCCGGGAGATCCTCTTCACATTACATTTGGGCCTACGGGACGGTATTTCGGGAGATCCCCTATTGTTTTTTTCTCTGTGTACCAAGTTATTTCTTTTCTGTGATTTCATCTTTATTGACTGTTAGTAGTTAAATTATACTGTTACATTTCTTACTATTTTTACCTTTATATATATATATATATATTGACCGGTAAGGGCCCTGACCTTCATCGCCACTACTCGACCGAGGTTAGGCTTGGCACTTACTGGGTACCATTGCAGTGTACTCATGCCATTTCATGCACATGTTTTTTGTGTGCAGATCCAGGTTCTTCTGCTCAGCCATACTATCTATGACACAGAGCGATTCATATACTTCGAGGTATATCTGCTGCGTCCGCAGACCTAGAAGTCCCTCTCTATTCTCCTTTCTAGCTATAGACTTCTTGTATTTACTTTTGTTTAGACTTCAAGAGTTAGAACACTATGTATTTCTTTAACTTGTGATTCATGCGATTCCATGTTTTGGGAGTGTTATTATTGGTAGAGAGTGTAATGTTTGTATATGCCAAGCGGAATTGTAAGCACTTTATCTATATTTACCTGTAAGATGGCTAGTTTGTACTTTTACATTATTTTTCGCAAATTGTTAGGCTTACCTAGTTGTAGAGACTAGGTGCCGTCACGATAGTTTACGGAGGTAGAACTTTGGTCGTGATAAGTTGGTATCAGAGCTCTAGGTTCATAGGAGTCATGGATCACAAGCTAGTTTATTAGAGTCTCGTGGATCGGTACGGAGACGTCTGTACTTTTCTTCAAGAGGCTATGTAACTGTTAGGAAAATTCCACTTCATTTGACTTCCTTATCATGCGAGATTTTTGATATCAAAGTTCTAAACCTCTGTATTCTATTCTCTTACATATGGTAAGGACACGTGCTACCAGAGATGATTAGACACTCGCGCCCCCTGTTAGAGCCGCCAGAGGTAGGGGCTGGGGTAGAGGCCGAGAACACACATCTGATGCAGCCAGAGCACCCGCGCGAGCTGCTACAGAGAAGCCACCAGCAGCTCCAGCCGGAGCCCGGGCACATGATACGCCTACTGCTACTAATACTCCAGCTCTCTAGGAGACCCTTGCCCAGTTCATGAGAATGTACACCACTCTAGCTCAGGAAGGGTTGATTCCCCTTGTTGCAGCCACATCTCAGGCCGGGGGAGGAGCACAGACTTCCGCCGCCCGCACCCCAAAGCAGTGGGTTCAGGTTGATCAGATCCTAAAGGTTATACCGGTATCGCCTGTAGCCCCAGTCAGCCCAAAGATAGGGCAGTAGCTTCAGAGGAGGAGCAGTGAAGGCTCGATAGGTTCAAGAAGAACCAACTTCCAACATTTAGTGGTCTAGTATCAGATGATGCTCAGGGATTTCTGGAGGAGTGCCACCGTATCCTCCGCACTATGGGTATATCAGGGTCAAGTGGGGCTTGTTTCACTGTCTTCAAGCTTTGAGGAATAGCTTATCAGTGGTGGCATACTTTTAAGTTAGACAGTCCAGCTGAGGCATCTTTCCTTACATGGACTCAGTTTTCAGATATATTCTTGAGGGAGTATACCCCTCAGAGCCTCAGGGACGTATGGCACGTGAATTTTGAGCATTGAACTAGGGTTCTATGACTGTTTCGGAGTATGTTGTCTGTTTTAGTGACTTGGCTATGCATGCACCAACCTTGGTTTCTACGGTTCATGAGAGAGTTCACCGGTTTATTGAGGGGCTTATTCCAATATCAGATCTAGCATGGCCCGGGAGTTGGAGATAGATATTGCTTATCAGCAAGTGGTGAGCATTGCTAGGAGAGTAGAGGGCATGCATGCTCGGGATAGAGAGGAGAGAGAGGCCAAGAGTTCTCGAGAGTCAGGCAATTATTCTGGTGCCTATGCCCCAACTGTAGTTTGTCATGGTAGGGGTTATATGAGTAGCCCCGTTCATTCATCTCTTCCAGCAGCTAGTGGTATTCCATCTCCTTCTAGACCTCAGGAGCCTTATTATTCACCTCAAATATCTAGTGCGCCTCCTGCACGGGGTGATTTCGGTAGTCAGTCTAGCAGACATGGCCCGAGCTAGTCATATCCACTACATCCTCCCAAAACTTGTTTTTAGTGTGGCGACACACACCATACGGTGAGAGATTGCCCTAGACTTATGAGGGGTGCACCTTCACAAACTTCTCAGCCACAGCATGCTCCGCAAAGTTCCTAGGCTATAATTACAGCATCAGTTGCTACCCCGCCTACTCAGCCAGCTAGAGGTAGAGGTCGGGGAGGTAGAGGTCACCATAGAGGGGGAGGCCAGGCTAGATACTATTCTCTTCCTGCCTGCACTAAGGCTGTTGCCTTCAATTCTATCATCATATGTATTGTTCCGGTCTATCATAGAGATACATTAGTTTTACTCGATCCAGGCTCCATTTATTCTTATGTATCCTTTTATTTTTTTCCCACATTTAGGCGTGTCTCTGGATTCTTTGAGTTCCCCTGTTTATGTTTCTACTCTTGTGGGAGATTCTCTTGTTATGGACCACATTTATCGATCGTGTTTGATTGCTCTTAGTGGTTTTGAGACCAGATCTGATTTGTTATTGCTCAGCA
The DNA here is from genome assembly GCA_026770625.1 of Nicotiana glauca. Classification (NCBI taxonomy): domain Eukaryota; kingdom Viridiplantae; phylum Streptophyta; class Magnoliopsida; order Solanales; family Solanaceae; genus Nicotiana; species Nicotiana glauca. Next base: position 84,915 of record MU702143.1, on the reverse strand, counting down.
TGATAGATTTATGATGTTATCTTGGGCATGGACTAGTTGTCGCCCTATTATGCTATTCTTTATTGTCATGCCAAAACCGTGACACTGGCTATGCCAGGTGTATCGCAAGTAGAGTGGAGGAGTACCTTAGATCACGCCTCCAGTAGAGTTATTTCATTTCTTAAAGCTCAGTGAATGGTTGATAAGGCGTATGATGCGTATCTAGCTTATGTGAGAGATATCAGTACTAATAACCCTACAGTTGATTCAGCCCTAGTAGAATGGGATTTCTCTGATGTGTTTCCAGTTGATGTTTTAGGCATGCCACCTGATAGAGATATTGATTTTGGCATTGATCTTTTGCTGGACACTCAGCCTATTTCTATTCCTCCTTACCGTATGGCTCCTCTTGAATTAAAGGAGTTGAAGGAACAATTACGGGAATTGCTTGATAAGGCCTTTATTAGGCCCAGTGTGTCATGTTGGGATGCTACTGTCTTGTATTAAAAGAAGAAGGATTGTTCTATGCGTATGTGCATTGGTTATCGCCAGTTGAACAAAGTTACAGTGAAGAACCGGTATCCTTTGCCTTATATTGATGACATGTTTGATCAATTATAGGGTGCTCGAGTGTTTTCTAAGATTGACTTGCATTCAGGTTATCATCAGTTAAAGATTCGAGATCCAGATATCCCGAAGACTGCTTTTAGGACTCGGTATGGTCATTACGAGTTCATTGTTGTGTCATTTGGGCTTACCAATGCCCCAGCAGCATTTATGCATTTGATGCATAGTGTATTCTAGCCATATCTTGACTCATTCGTCATTGTCTTTATTGATTACATTCTAGTATACTCCCGGAGTCGAGAAGATCATGAGCAGCACCTGAGGACAGTGCTTCGGACTTTGGGAGAAAATAAGTTGTATGCAAAGTTCTCGAAATGTGATTTCTGGTTGGATTCTATGGCATTCTTGGGTCACATAGTATCGAGTGAAGGGATCAAGGTGGATCCAAAGTAAGTGGAAGTAGTGTAAAGTTGGACCAGACCATCCTCAGCTACAGAGATCTGTTGTTTTCTTGGCTTGGCGGGTTATTACCGTCGATTTTTTGATAGGTTTTCATCTATTGCAACACCTATGACCAGGCTGACCCAGAAGGGTGCTCCGTTTAGGTGGATGGAGAAGTGTGAGGAGTGCTTTCAGAAGCTCAAGACAGCTTTGACTACAACCCCAGTATCGATCTTGCCTACAGGTTTGAGGTCTTATACTGTCTATTGTGATGCATCGAGGACTGGCCTTGGAGCGGTATCGATATAAGACAGTAGGGCGATTGCCTACGCATCCATACAGTTAAAGGTCCATGAGAAGAATTATCCTGTCCATGATCTCGAGCTAGCTACTATTATTCAAGCCTTGAAGAACCGGCGTAATTATTTGTATGGTGTTCCTTGTGAGATCTACACTCATCACCATAGTTTGCAACACCTGTTTAAGCTGAAGGACCTTAATTTGCATTAGAGGAGGTGGTTAGAGCTGCTGAAGGACTATGATATCACTATCTTATATCACCCGGGAAAGGCCAATGTGGTGGCTGATGCTGTGAGTCGTCGGGCAGAGAGTTTTGGGAGTTTGGCTTATCTACCAGAGGCGGAGAGGCCCATGGCGATGGATGTTCAGGCCTTAGCCAGCCAGTTTGTGAGGTTGGATCTTTCGGAGCCCAATCGGGTCCTTACTTGTGTGGTTTCTCGGTCTTCCTTGTTTGATCGTATCAGAGAGCTTTAGTATGATGACCCTCATTTTCTTGTCCTCAAGGACAAGGTTCTGCATGGCGATGCCAGAGATGTGATGAATGGTAATGATGAGATACTAAGGATACGGGGTAGGATATGTGTACCCAATGTTGATGGCCTTTGAGAGTTGATTTTAGAGGAGGCCCATAATTCGCGGTATTCCATCCGTCCGGGTGCTGTGAAAATGTATCAAAATTTGAGGCAGCACTATTGGTGAAGGATAATAAATAAAGATATAGTTAGGTTTGTAGCTCAGTGCCTCAATTGCCAGGAGGTGAAGTATGAGCATTAGAGACCGGGTCGCTTGCTTCAGCAGATAGAGATTCCGGAGTGGAAGTGGGAGCAGATCACCATGGTCTTCATAATTGGACTACCACGGACTTTGAGGAAGTTCGATGCCATTTGTGTGATTGTGGATGGGCTGACCAAGTTTGCACACTTTATTCCTCTATGTACCACTTATTCTTCAGACCGGTTAGCTGAGATTTACACCCGAGAGATTGTTCGTCTGCATGGTATTCCAATTTCCATCATTTCAGATAGAGGTACTCAGTTTACATCACGGTTCTGGAGGGTTGTACAACATGAGTTGGGTACTTGGGTGGAGTTGAGGACAACATTTCACTCCCATATGGATGGAAACTCCGAGCGCACTATTTAGATTCTTGAGGATATGCTCTGTGTGTGTGTGATAGAGTTTGGTAGTTCTTAGGATCAGTTCTTGCCACTGGCAGAGTTTGCCTACAGCAATAGTTATCAATCCAGCATTCAAATGGCACCGTATAAGGCTCTGTAGGGTAGGCGGTGTAGATCCCCGTTGGGTTGGTTCGAGCCGAGTAAGGCTAGATTGTTGGGCCAAGTTTGGTTCAGGATGCTTTGGAGAAGGTTAAGGTGATTCAGGATAGACTTCGCACATCCCAGTGCAGACAGAAGATTTATGAGGACCGGAAGGTTTGCGGAGTTTCATCTATGGTTGGAGAGCGGGTCTTGCTTCGGGTTTTGCCTATGAATGGCGTTATGAGATTTGGGAAGAAGGGGAAATTGAGTACGAGGTTTATTGGTCCCTTTGACGTATTGCGACGTGTTGCAGAGGTTTCTTATGAGCTTGCCTAACCTCCCAACTTGGCTGAATTTCATCTGGTATTTCATATTTCGATACTCCAGAGGTATCACGGTGATCCGTCGCACGTGTTGGATTTCAGTTCAGTCCAGTTGGATAAGGATCTATCTTATGTAGAGGATCCACTGGCTATATTGGACAGGCAGGTTCGAACGTTGTGGTCAAAGAGCATTGCATTAGTAAAGGTTCAGTGGCAGGGTCAGCCGGTCAAGGAGGTGACTTGGGAGACCGTAGTTGGAAAAGTGTGATGACGGCTTCAGGATGGAATTCCATCGATTCCGTTAGCTCCGTTGGGTGATTTTAGGGCTTAAGGGCATGTTTGGATTGTGTTTTGGAGGTTCGTAGCTTAGGCTTGAAATGCCGAAATTTGTATTTTTGAAGTTTTTGGATCGATAGAGAAATTTTGATAATGGGGTTGGAATACGATTTCGGAAGTTGGGATAGTTCCTTGAAATGAATCTGACTTGTGTGCAAAATTTGGGGTCAATCGGACATGGTTTGGTTGGTTTCGTCATCTGTTGTTGAATTTTTGAGATTTCAAGTTCATTAGGCTTGAATTGGAGGGTGATTCATGGTTTTAGCGTTGTTTGATGTGATTTGAGGGTTCAACTATGTCGTATGATGTTTTAGTATTGGTTGGCATGTTTGGTTGTGGTCCCGAGGGCCTCGTGTGAGTTTCGAATGCTTAACGAAAGTGAATTTGGACTTAGGCAATTTTCTGAACTTGCTGAACCTGTTGGTTTCGCACCTGCGGAGTTCGGACTGCAGGTGCGGCGCCACAAAAGTAGTTAGGCAACCGCAGATGCGGTCTGAGGCTTAGAAATCAATTGTCGCAAATGTGGCTCAAGGACTGTAGAAGAGGAAACACATCTGCGAGTAAAGGGGCACAGGTGCGGAGTCTGAGCTGCAGAAGCAGAACCGCAAGTGCAGTTGTGCCCTCGCAAAAGCAAAAATCGCTGGGCAGAAAAGAATGAAACCTAGGGTTTGAGTTCAAAACTTCTAAAATTGATTTTGACCTCGATAGAAGGCGATTTCATGAGAGATTTTGAAGGAGAACTATTGGGTAACGAATTCTAATTTGGTTCTAATACATTAATATATTGTTATTTTTCTCATCTAATTAAGGAATTTGAGGGTAGAAGTTTGGAAATGGGGGAAAATGTTCCCCAATAGAAAATTTGAGTTTTGAATAAGAATTTAACGTTGGATTGGGATGATTTTTATACGAGTGAAATCGTGAGTGAATGAGTGTTCATAATCTGTAATTTTTACCTGATTCCAAGACGTGGGCTCGGGGAGAATTTTTGGGCATTTTTCTATTTTGTTGCCTTAGCTTCGATTCCTTTAGTTAAACTAGTCATTTGTAGTTATATTTACATCATGAAATTGATTTGATTAGATTTAGGCTACTCGGAGTTGAATACTCGTGGCAAGAGCATGATTTCAGATTGATTGAACTTGGTTCGAGGTAAGTGGCTTACCCAACCTTGTGTGGGGGACTCCCCTTAGGATTTTGGTACTATTGTTATATGAAAGCCTTGTACATGAGGTGACGAGTACGTACATGTGCTAATTATTGAAAAAACCCGTTTTCATTAAGTAAATATATGTGTTTTCCTTTAATTAAGAAATACTAGTTCATGTAGCGCCCTACTAAGCTTAGGAAAGTGTGCTTACGTGACTTAACTGTCTTAACTATTTTAGCTATTTTACTTGAATTCTGTGTTGAATGTTTAGGGTAGAATTACTTGTTTTCTTGATCTTGGCTTATATAGAACTGTAAATTTCCTTGTTGATACTGTTGTGTATTTACTTTGGGACTACATAATGGATTTTCGAGAGATCCCCTTGCATGTTTACTTTGGGACGACGGGACGGTATCCCGGGAGATCCCCCTATACTGGATACTTATTTTGGGACTATGGATCGGTATTCCGAGAGATCCCCTGCACATTTACGATTTGGACTACGGGACAGTATCCCAGGAGATCCTCTGAATATTTAAGTTTGGGACTACATGACGATATCCCGGAGATCCCCTATTGCTTTTTCTCTGTGTACTGAGCTATTTTGTTTCTGTGATTTTATCTTTATTGACTGTTAGTAGTTAAATTATACTGTCATTTTTCTTACTACTTTTACCCTGCTCTCTCTCTCTCTCTCTCTCTCTCTATATATATATATATATATATATATATGACTGGTTGGGGCCCTTACCTTCCTCGTCACTACTCGACCGAGGTTAGGCTTGGCACTTAATGGGTACCGTTGTGGTGTACTCATGCCCTTTTCTGCACATGTTTTTCGTGTGCAGATCCATGTTCTTCTGCTCAGCTATACTATCCGTGAGACGGAGCGATTCAGAGACTTCGAGGTATATATGCCAAGTTCGCAGACCTTGAAGTCCCTCTCTAGTCTCCTTTCTAGCTATAGACTTCTTGTATTTACTTTTCTTTAGACTTCTGGAGTTAGAACACTATGTATTTCTTTATCTTGTGATTCATGAGATTCTGGGATTTGGGAGTGTTACTATTGGTATATAGTGTTATTTTTTATATGCCAAGCTGTATTTTAAACACTTTTTTCTATATTTACCTGTTAGATGGCTTGTTTGTACTTTTAAATTCTTTTCTGTAAATTGTTAGGCTTACCTAGTCATAGAGACTTGGTGTCATCATGACAGTTCACGGAGGGAGAACTTGGGTCATGACAGGATATAAAAACCTGCTTATTCCTAGTGAGATTAGTATGAGATTAACATTCTCAGAGAGATGTGACCATGCCATTAATTTCAAAGATAGATAATACTAGTGTCATGAGATTTTGTTGAGCACTCTTAGGAGTTAAATTTAAATTTGTAAACATGTAGTCTTGTTGAAACTTTGATTGTGTTTTGTTATCTCTAACCGCATCTGTAAAGATTCTGACTATGAATGTTTGTCTGAATCCTTGTTGGTGCTTTCTAAAGCTTCCAGTAATATTGTTAACTTGTGTGTGCTAAAGACAAGATTTGAGTTATACCAATCAATGCTCAGTCTAATTAAGGATTGTCAAGGTAAATACATATGTATTCATAAACTGTTGAAGATTTGAACTGCGTTCTCTTTCTCTATCCTTAAGATAGACGATCTCAAGAGTTTGGTTCTTTATAGTAGCATGATAATATCTCTGCCATTATGTGTGTTTGAAACTTATCCTTTTGGACCTGTTCAATGTGTTAATTATCCACATAATTTGGAAATATGGTTATAAAAATATAGATAAACTGCCTTGTGCCTTTATGATATCATGTTTGGCCCTATTAAGAAAGGTATATACTTATGTGGTATGGCATTGCAATGGTGGTTGGTTTACATTTAAAGTGCCTCATTGGCACTTAAACCTGTGGGGAAAAGTAAGTCATTAATGGTTAGGAGTATTTAGGAGTAGAGTTTAACTCTTAATTGGGCTGCTCTCCCTAGCACAAGCATTGCCCTGGGCCCTTAAGCTCATCAGGAACTTCGAAGTGTTAGGGGATCAAAATGGGGCTTTGACCTTGAGTGGAGCTCTACTGTTAGCCTCTAGTCTATTGATATTCATTACTCCTTTTAGGTTCAATATTTAATAACAACGAAAGGTTTTCAATATAAATTACTTAACCATATGTGACCCCATATTAGTATAACCGTTTCATAATATTTTAGTGTTGTTAGTTTGTTTTATTCTGTTGAAGCCGCTTACTTAAACATTTCATGTATAACTTTATATATAGAGCATTATGTCTAATGACTTTCTCTCTTTCTTTATCTTTTTTTTAGCATGTACATGGGCCATCAGAGTTCTCAAAGAACTCAGGCCCAAACCTCGTACCAGTGCATCCGAAAGTCTGGAACTTATTGATGTTCGTCCATGTTGATTGCTACCAGAGTCACACCTTACCCCTTTACTGCTTCATTACATCTCGTATTTTATATTCTCTTATATGTATATAACATTTCCCTCGTCATATTTGATTTAGTATTTTGCTTTACCTTTCGAATTACAAAAGTAACTTAGGCAACCCTTAAAGAACATAAGATTAAAAGAAATACTAGATAGTGACCATTTTTCAATTCATCAATCTTGTGTTGCTCACGCTGTTAACCTAATATGTTTCACTAACATTTTCATAAAGATTTTGAATTTGAAAATAACTTAACCAAGGCAACAAACCCTTTTTTTCAAAACCAGAAATGAATCGCAAGACTAGCATCTTAAAAGAAATCAACTCTTTCAAACATAAGTGATGTCGCCCAGCAAAGACTTTCAAGATTACTCCCTCAAGCCTAAGATTTAAGTGACTTCAGAAGCTAAGGTATACCTTAGACTCGCTTACGAGATCTTCATTTTTATTATAATTTTAGGGACATCCATTCTTTAAAAGAACAAAGGGTCTCCTACATGCTTCATGCAAACCATTCAATTTTAAAACTCTTTTAATTATACTAACAGTAGCTTTCAAGACTCTTTCTAAAATCGTAACCCTATCCCTTCTAACATCATACTCTAACCTGGATAAATAGTAAGCCATGCCTCTCTAATACTAATTAAGCAGAATACAAACAATTAACCCCTTAAACCTAGTGTAAGTCCAAGGGAACTGCCTTAGGAAGATTTTAAGGGGTGCCTAACACATTCCCCTTAAAACAATAAGAACGCCTACCCAAAATATCACTATTTATCAGAATAATAAAGAATATGACTTTAGTAATTAAATAGGTATCCTAGTATACCTTCAAATATTAGGCAGCGACTCCCTTTCATTAACAATAGAGAAATCACAAGTTGAATCTTGCTTTGACTCGTGAAAAAAAGGGTACAACAATTCCAATAGGTCCGTATAATGATTTCACACTTGAGCGTGAGTTTGGATCGGGTTTCGGGTGATCTGGGAGCGTTTTGGCGCTTAATGTTGATAGTTGGCATCATTGAATGTTTTCTATTTCTTTAAATTTGGTTTGAAGTTGATTTTGGTATTATCGAGGTCCGTTTGAGATTTCGAGCCTTGGAATAGGTATGTATGGTGATTTATCACTTGTACGCAAAATTTGGCATCATTCCGAGCAATCTAAGTATGACTTGTCATTTTCAAAGCTAGTTGAAGAGTTTTGAAGTTCATAATTTTATCAATTTTGTTTTGGAGTGTGATTCTTCATTTTGTTTTTTTTTTTACATATTCTGAGGGTTCCAGAAGGTCTGTATTATGTTTATAGACGTGTTGGTGCAATTGGACGGGGTCCCGGGTGGCTCGAGTGTGTTTCAGACTGCCCGAAGCTAAGTCCAAAACTGTTGATATGTTGATTATGGTTTCCTTCTCCACGAACGCAGAAGTGGTGTCGCTTTCGCATACAAGGAATTGGGGGATGGGAAATTGTATCCTTCACATTCGTGATCAATAGGTCTTGTTCACGGAGCTTCAGGACCTGTGACCTTTGCGTTTGCGATGGCCTCATCGCGTTCGTATAGAAGGGTTAGAGTGCCAGGGGTCAGTGGGTCATTATCCTTTGCGTTCATGAAGGTTAGTTCGCATTGAAGATGCTTGGGCTAGGCTAGGCTTCACGATCGTAAAGACACTGTCGCGTTCACGAGGGGCTTTGTCTAGGTTTGGGCATTGTAACCTTCGCGATCGCGAGGCCCCTGTCGTGATTGCGATGAAGGAAAATCTAGGCGTTGCCTTTTTTAAAATCGAGAATTAGGCCATTTTCTCTCATTTTCATTTCCCTTGGCCGATTTTGGAGCTCTTGGAAGGGGTTTTTTAATCTAACTTCACAAGGTAAGTCATTCCTACCCAATGTGAGTTTAATACAAATATTATGGGCATTTAAGGATTTTATTGATATCTATGTTTTGATAAAATGATATTAGACCACGAAAATGATTATGGAATCGGTTAGAAGTTATATATTTGTGTTCGTGAGGTTATAGGTAACATTTATTTATGAAAATTTTCAAAATTTGGGCACGTGGGCCTAGGGGCAAGTTTTAGGAACCTTCCATATCGAGTTGGAAAATTACTCCAATAGTTAAATTATGAGCTTTTGAGAAAATGTTGATTATTTTGTACAACCTTTGGCTAGTTTTGGATTGCTCGGCACAGACTTGAGGCTTTTATTTTCGACCAAAAATGGGCTTGAAAACGAGGTAAGTCTCATGCCTAACCTTGTCAGAAGGAATTAAACTATAGGTGCTTAAATTATTATTTGTTACTGACTGTGGGTGCTATGTACGCACTAAGTTATGAGAGATGCCACCCTTATGCCCTGCATAACAATAACGGTGAAATTCTACCTTTATACTCCGCACAACAACAACCAAACCACACAATAATTCACAAATGCTAGCATCACAACACATGACATACCAACTCGTGCCACAAGTGCCCATAGGCCACAGCCTCTCCAAAGATCCAACATTATCAATATTTCCATAATAAATAGCACACGGCTCAAACACGATGAGTATAGAATCTCAATAACGACAAATGAATGGTAAAGTAACTCAACAAGGAACAATACCACCTTTAAACACAACTTCAATTAAAATAGATTAATGTTTTTTGATAACCTCAATTCCAATTAATTGCTTAAGGATTACTCAATAGTGAAAGTATCCTTATGAAATGGCAAACTCCGGATTCTAGTGTATGAATCAGCCTAACAATGGAAGATATGGTACAAACTAGTACTATGTCTAAATGCATGAGAATAACTCGTCAACAAAGGGATATCATGTAAGAATAATTTCAACTAAATTAACTCAACAATAAAAGAAATCACATAATGGTAAAAGCGGTAACAACATAAAGTAAGGCATATAAGAGCAAACTCTTCAGGTAAAGGATGTGACATCTAATGACAACTCCAAATAAAGCATTTGATAGTAGACATGACGAATAAAAGATGTAACGGGTGCTAACAATTCCAAATATATACATGAAAGAAGCCTCTGAGTCTAAACCATTCAATTTTCACAAATAAGCCTGAGTACGTACTAGTCACCTCGCGTACACTGCTATCATATAACACAATTAGCACTAACGACTCAAAACCTAAGGGGTAATCACCCCACACAAAGTTAGGCAAGATACTTACCTTAAAGAAGCTAAACAGATATTTTAAAATGACCTTCTCAAGAGAAATAACCTCCGGACGGCTCAAATCTAGCCAAAATAACTTAATACCATAAATAAAAATCATAGGAAACAATTATGGACAATAAAGCTTTGATATTTAATGAAAATAAAAAAGTCAACCCAGGATCGCATCTCGAAACCCGATAAAATTCACAAAAACCGAACACCCATTCTGATATGATCCAACAATACCAAAACTATCCTATTCTGACATCAAATCGGCATTCAAATCCTCATTTTACATTTTTTAAAAGTTTATATAAAAATTCTAATTTTCTACCATTCAAGTCACTAATTTAATGTCAATAATAAAGATGAAATCATAAAACATAATTAAATTCGGATAAAGAACATTTACCCCAAACCAACACGTGAAAATCCTCTTCAAAATCGTCCAAAACCGAGGTCTCTAACTCAAAATGTGATAAAATATTAGACCCTCGATATAGATAACAAATCTGCTAGAGAATTGCTTGTGCAGTCACAAAGTCACTTCTGTGACGGTCACTTCTATGACGGTTGCTTCTGCAATGGCCACTTCTGCAACGGCCGATTATGCAACAATAGTCTCGCAACTGCGAGAATCAGAAACAGACACTGACCGCATATGCAGTCATAAGGGTACTTATACGCTCATGCTTCTACGACGCCTCTACTGCAAGTTGTCACAGCCTAGTTCTCCCTCTGTGAACCATCATGACGGTACCTGGCCTCTATGACTAGGTAAGCCTAATATTGCGTAAAAGGAGCTAAAACATAAAAGCTATCAACTAATAAGTAAATTTAAACTAGGAGTGTGATGCCGCTCGGCATATACAATAATTATTTCCGAATAGTACATAAACTCTCCCAAAACCCGTAATGTCATAAGTCACAATCTAAATAAAGACACAATACTCCCATATTCCAGAGTCTAATAAAAGAAGAAAATACAAGAAGTCTTTAACTTGAGGAAGAGTAGATAGGGACTCCTAGGTCTGCGGACGTGGCAGATATACCTCGAAGTCTCTATAGTTGTCTCGCCTCACTGGTAATGAAATTGATATTAGGTACCTGGATCTGCACATGAAAACATGTGCAGGACATGGCATTAGTACACCACAGCAGTACCTAGTAAGTGCCAAGCCTAACCTCGATCGAGTAGTGATGAGATCAGTTCAGGGACCTACTGGTATATATATAACAAAATAATACATAATGAAATATCGCAGTAAAGATAAACACAATAATTAATAAGAATGAAATCACTAAAAAAAATAGCTCAGTATACAAAGATAACAACAGAGGATCTCCCGGGATACCGTCCCGTAGTCACAAGCGTAAATGTTCAGGGGGATCTCCTAGAATACCATTCTGCAGTCCCAAAGTAAATATACAGTACAAGGGGATCTCCTGGGATACCATCCCGTAGTCCCAAATGTAAATGTGCAGCGGGATCTCCTAGAATACCGTTACGTAGTTCAAAAGTAAATATACAGTAATAGGAGATCTCTCGGGATACCGCCACGTAGTCGTGAAAGTAAATGTGTAGGGGGATCTCCCAGAATACCATTCTGTAGTCCCAAAGTAAATATTCAGTACAAGGGGATCTCCCAGGATACCGTCCCGTACTCCCAAACGTAAAAATACAGGGGGATCTCCCGGAATACAGTTCTGTAGTCCCAAAGTAAATATACAGTACAAGGGGACCTCAGAGAATATCGTCACGTAGTCCAGAATGTAAATGTGCAGGGGATATCTCGGAATACCGTTCCATAGTCCCAAATTAAATATGCAACTCAATCAATATAAACAACAATATCAACAAGGAATTCTACAATTTAAACTAAGTTCATATAAATGAAGATAGGTATTTCCACTAAGCATGCTGCACAGAGTTCAGATAGGCAGTTAAGGCACGTAGGCATGCTTTCCTAAGCTAAACATGATAGTTACATATACTAGTGTTGCTCAATTAAAGGAAAACGGATATTTACTTAATGAAAAAGGGGTTTTTTCCAACAAATAGCCCGTGTACGCACTCGTCACATCACGTACACAGCGCTCATATATCAAAAAATACCAAATCCGAAGGGGTGTTACCCCACACACGGTTAGGCAAGCCGCTTACCTCGAACAAAACTCAAATCAATCCAAAAATCACGCTTTTGCCCCGATTATCCAACTCCGAGTGGCCCAAATCTAATCTAATCAATTACATAATGTAAATATAACTACAAGCAACTAATTTAACAAATGAAATCAAAGCTAAGCCAAGAAAATCGAAAAACGCCCAAAAAGCCTCCCCGGGCCCACGTCTCGGAATAGGGTAAAAGTCACAAATTATGAACACCCATTCACTCACGAATTCAGTCGTACCAAAATTATCCAAATCTGATGCCTAAATCGTACTCTAAACTCAGAAATTCGATTGGCGAACTATTCCCCCATTTTTCTCAACTTTCTCCCTCAAATATATTAAATGAAGAAAACAACAATAGATTAATGAAATGTGATCAAAATAGGATTAGGTATCGTTACCCAATGATTCCTTATGGAAAAACTCTCGAACAATCGCCTTCTATCGAGCTCCAAATTGAATTTTTGTGATATGAATTTCAAACCCTCAAAAATGCCCTTTTCTTCCAAACAATTTCCACTTCTGCCATCTCAGGATCGCATCTGCAGTCCCGCACTTGCGGAATTTTCATCGCAGGTGTGGCTTTTCACTTAATGCACCTCGTACGCTTCTGCAATCATGAGGTCGCACCTGAAACAACACACCAGAAAATCCTCAAAGTGAAAGTTTTCACCCGTTAAGAATCCAAAACATACCCGAGGCCCCCGAGACCTCAACCAATCCTAAAGTACCATACGAACTTAGTCGAGCCCTCAAGTCACATCAAACAACACTAATAACATAATTCATCCTCCAATCCAAACCCGATGAACTTGAAACTTTAAAATTCTACAACCGATACAGAAACCAACCAACCACGTCCGATTGACCCCAAATTTTGCACACGAGTCATATTTCACACTACAGACCTTCTCTAACTTCCGGAATCATATTTCAAACCCGATATCAAAAATTCCACTACCTGCCCGTAACTCCAAAAATTCAACTTTTGCAATTTCAAGCCTAAATGAGCAACGGACCTCCAAAACATTACTCGGACACGTCCCCAAGCCCCAAATCACCCAACGAAGCTAACAAAATTAACAAAACTCCATTTCGGAGTTGTCTTCACACTGTTCTGACTACGGTCCAAATTCTAAGACTTAAGCTCTCATTTAGGGACTAAGTGTCCCGACACACTCTGAAACTCAAAACGAATCATCCCGGCAAGTCACAATAGAAGAATTAGAAACTCTAGAAGAGGTTAATAGGGGTTAGGAGCTTTAATTCTCAAAATGACCTGTCGGATGGTGAAAAGATGAGGATAATGGTTGCGCATATTCTGCTCGGTCTCCCAAGCACTTCCTCGACCGGCTGACCCCGCCATTGAACCTTCAGTGGTGCAACGTTCTTTAACCTCAGCTTTTGAACCTGCCTATCCAATATAGTCACTGGCTCCTCAACATAAGATAGATCCTTGTCCAGTTGGACTGTGCTGAAATCCAACACATGAGATAGATCACCGTGATAACTCCAGAGCATCGAAACATGAAATAATGGATGAAATCTCCAAGCTGGGAGGTAAGGCTAGCTCATAAGGAACCTCCCCCAACACACCACAACACCTCAAAGGGACCAATAAACCTTGGGCTAAACTTGCCCCTCTTTAAAAAGCTCATAACACCCTTCATAGGCGAAACCCGAAGCAAGATCTATTCTCCAACCATAAATAAAACATCGCGAACCTTCCAGTTTGCTTAACTCTTCTGTCTGGACTGGGTTGTGCGAAGTCTATCCTGAATCACCTTAACCTTCTCCAAAGTGTCCTGAACCAGGTTTGTGCCCAATAATCTAGCCTCGCCCGGCTCGAACCAATCTACTAGGAACCAACACCGCCTACCATTCATGGCCTCATACGGTGCCATCTGAATGCTGGATTGATAACTGTTCTTGTTGGCAAACTCCGCAAGTAGCAAGAACTGATCCAAAGAACCTCCAAACTCCATCACGCACGCATGATAACTGTGATTCTTACATGTTTTATACCCATTCTTGGCTAAGCTTTGTGCGTGAATTGCCATAAATTAGTCCTAAAATACTTACAAGTTGCGCTTGATTGTAGGTTTGAATGACAAGATGACAAATGTCAAAGATCGGCTCAAAAAGGAGTGAAATATGCCAAGTGACAAAATACAAGTGAAATGGGGAAATAAATGACCTGCGCGGTCCGTACTGATGTGTCACGCGGCTGCGCAGGAGAGTTCAGAGGATGAATCATTTCAAGGCCAACCTGCACGGTCCGCACTGCTTTGACATGCGGCCGCACAGAAAAATTCAGAGACCATGCAATTTCCATGTCAAGCCACGCGGTCCGCGCCAATGAGGGTTCAGAGACTCAGTCATTCAAGGCAAAAGCCCATGCGGCCATATACCAAATCAGTGCGGTCCGCGTGGATGAAGCTCAGAGAGTGGTGTTTTCTGCCAAAAGTTCCACGCGGTCGCACCCCAGTTCTATGCGGTCCGCGCTCTTCATCCTGCGCGGCCGTGCTTCATAGTTGTGCGGTCCGCGCCCCCAATTTCAAAAGCAAGTGATGAAGACCCAAACCCCTACGCGGCCGCGCATCATTTGTCAAGGGTATTTTTGTTCGGTTTTTCCTGTGTAGTATAAATAGAACATTTTACTTTTTTAGGTCAAGTTTTGGGGGTATCAGATAGCTGCTGAGCTCGAGAATTCATAGTTTTAGCCTATTTTGGGAAACTTCTTCTTTTATTAACGTGGATTTGAGTAGATTAACATTGTAGTTAATTATTATGTCAATTTTATCTACTATTTCTTCAATTTCTGTTTCTACTATGTCTAGCTAAACCCATTAGCTAGGGTTGTGGCTTAACCCTAGTGTGGGTAATTAATGGGTGTGATTGTTTAGTGCATGAATGATGTTGGGTATTTGTTATTTGGGTTAATCTTATATTTTCATTAAGATTTGGTGGTTGCAAACACTAAGTCCAGCTTAGTGGGTCTTGACTCTTCTTGAGAAAGAGAGTCTATGACCCCAAGATTAATTCCAACAAGGAATTGGGATGGACCCATGAGAATGGTAGTCCCAATTAACGGGTTAAACCTCGAGAGAGTAATTACCCAACTTGAACCCTAAGTTGCTTGGGCAAATTGGCCTACCCAATTGGTCTCGAGAGACTCAATTGGGAAAAATCACTCTCTTTACTGAGAGTGTGAGAGTGGGTGCAAAAGTGCAACGGTTATAGCATAAGTACCATAATCATCATTCTTGCATTAGGAATCTCTATTCGTTAGTTGACCACCTAGGTAAATGTCACAACCCTAGTGACTTTCTCTATATTGCATACAACCTAGAATTGATATCTTAGCATAACTTAGCTTTACATTTGTAGTTTATAAATTGTAGTTGATAATCAAAAGAAAACCAAAAATGTTAGAAGATCAATTAGGAGCCAAAACGCAGTCTTAGACCATACAAACACTCAACTCCAAATTGAAGCTCCTTGTGGAAAATTGACCCCGATACTACTATTAGGTAAAAGTATTAGTTCCCGCTCTTCCTAAGGGTTGAGTCCACTGCAATCACTTTTTCGCGCCGTTGCCGGGGAGCTTACGGTGTTGACTATTTGCGTAGCTAGTTGTGTGTTTTGCTTCTCTTTCCTTATTTTTACTAACATTATTTGTGTCAATCTATCAGGTACACATGGCTCTAAATGGAAATGTCCCTCTTGATAGTGTGGTCGCGGGGGAGGAGGTTGATGATGTTGAACAAGAGGAGCTCCACATACCACAAGTACCACGAAGAGGTAGAAATGCTAATGCAAATCCTAATGATCAAATCCCAGACCCTCATCCGCCTCCACCAAGAGTAGCTCCAAGGGTCCTTCCGAACCAGGGTTATGCAAGTGCCATAGTCCCTCCCCAAATCCGGGCGGGGAATTTTCAAATCACCAATGTTATGTTGACACTTCTTGAGCAAAGAGGATATTTTACGGGCACCTCCGACCAAAATGCATACAAGCACTTGAAGGGGTTCGTACATACTTGCTGGGGGAGTAAACAAACCAATGTATCCGAGGATGCTTTAAGATTGAGGCTTTTCCCGTTCTCTCTTCGGGGGAAATCATTGGATTGGTTAGAAAGGCTTCCAAATCATTCAATTACAACGTGGGATGAATTGGAGAACAATTTCATTGCCAAGTTCTTTTCTCCAAGTCACATGGCGGCGCTCCGTGATGAGATTTTGGCTTTCAAACAAGAGCCAACGGAACCTTTGTATGAAATATGGGAGAGATTTAGAACTATGGTCAAAGAATGTCCAAATAATGATATGACTGATGTGATGATTCAACAAACATTCTATAGAGGCATCAACACAACAAACCAATGTATTGTGAACCAATTGGCGGGTGGAAATTTTATGAAGCTCCCGTACAATGAAGCTTGTGATGTGTTAGATGAAATGGCCGATACTTCTTCGGCGTGGCAAAGCCGGGCAAACGTTCCTCAAGGTGATCCTAATGTCATACATTTGCATAAGGAGTTGCATGATCACGGCCAAGCCATTGCCGAACTTACAACAACAATGAACCAATTGGCGAAGGCGCAATTGCAACAAGTTCAAAACCCGCGCCAAGTCAATGCCATGGAAGGAGTGAATATGATGAAAAGAAGGCAAAGAGGGCAACAACCTCAAGGAAATTGTGACAACTATGATGATGGTAGTGGTTATTCAAACGAGTGCTATGATGAGCAAAGTGAGGATTGTCAATATGTTAACAACTACCAAGGAAATAGAGGAAATCAAGGCAATCAACAATGGCGATCTCAAGGGAATTGGAGTAATCAACAAGGAGGTGGAAATTGGAATAACAATAATCAACAACAAGGCGGTGGAAATTGGAATGGGAATAACCAAAACAATAATTGGGGAAATCAAGGTAACAATGGTGGAAATTGGAATGGAAACAACAACAACAATTGGAATAATAACAATGGTCAAGGGGGGTGGAACAACAATGGTGGTCAAGGTAATCGGGGGCAAGGCTTTCAAAGGCCTCTGATGTTTCAACAACCAAACAACCCCCCACCATTTCAATCTCAAGGGTCGAGTTCTTCGAGTAATGAATTTGGGAGAATTTAGGTTATGTTTGAACAAATGATGAAGAAAAACCAAGACTCAGATGCGCAATTGGCTTCACACAACACTTCCATCCGTAACTTGGAGGTGCAACTTGGTCAAATTTCACAATCCTTAAATACTCGCCCAAAGGTTGCTCTACCTAGTGACACGGTAGTGAACCCTAAGGGTGGGCACAACAACCATGTGATGGTGGTGACCACACGGAGTGGATGAGGCGGTGATGTGCATGCCTCAAGAGAGAATCAAGTTATGGTAGATGAACGTGAACCTATCTAGGGAACATGTGATAGATATTCCAAAAGCTAAGGCACCCTTGCCTAGACCTCCCCCGCCCTACCCTCAACGTTTGGTCAAGCAAAAAGGTGATAACCAATTTAAGAAATTCATTGAGATGATGAAGAGTTTGACTATCAATGTGCCTTTGGTGGAGGCACTCGAGCGAATTCCGGGGTATGCAAAATTTATGAAGGATTTGGTTAAAAAGAAGAGATCAATGGAGTGCGAGACAATCAAGATGAACCATCAAGTGAGCGTAATTGTACACTTCATGGCTCCTAAACTTGAGGACCCCGGTGCATTCACTATCCCGTGCACTATTGGAAGCGCTGAATTTGCAAAAGCCCTTTGTGACTTGGGGGCAAGTATCAACTTAATGCCATATTCGGTTTTCAAAACTTTGGGAATCGGGCAACCTCACCCGACTTCAATGAGGCTCCAAATGGCGGATAGGTCAATGAAGCGGCCTTTGGGTATCATCGATGATGTCCTTGTTCGTGTTGATAAGTTCATCTTGCCGGCCGACTTCGTGATACTAGATTGTGAGGTAGACTTTGAAGTTCCAATTATCCTTGGAAGACCTTTCCTAGCAACAGGGAAGGCTTTGGTTGATGTTGAGGCGGGAGAGTTGACCTTCCAAGTTGGTGATGAAAAGGTGATGTTCCATGTATGCAAGTCTATGAGGCAACCAAATAGTACCGAGGTTTGCTCGTTCGTTGACATTGTCACGGTGGTGATAGTGGATGACACAAGCGCAATGATCAATGTTGAAGACCCACTTGAAGCGGTGCTTTTGAATATGGAGGCTAATGATGATGCCGGGAGAATTGAATGTGTAAATGCTTTGCATGGTATAGGCCCAAACTCTTATGATCCTAGGAAGTTATCATTGGGCCTTGAGAATCATAAAACTCCCCCAACAAAGCCATCTATTGAGGAGCCACCGGTGTTGGAGTTGAAACCACTTCCTCCTCACCTCAGGTACGAATACTTGGGTCCTAATTTCACTTTGCCTGTTATTCTTTCTTCTTGCTTAACTAACTTGCAGGTTGACGCCACTTTGGCGGTGCTCCAAAAGCGCAAGCGGGCGATTGGATGGACGTTGGTGGATATTTGGGGTATAAGCCCCGCTTTTTGTATGCATAAGATCATTTTGTAGGAAGACGCAAGGTCGTCTATTGAGCACCAACGAAGACTAAATGAAGCTATGCAAGAGGTAGTCAAGAAAGAGGTTATCAAGTGGTTGGATGCCAGTGTAGTCTACCCTATATCGAATAGTTCATGGACCTCCCCGGTCCAATGTGTTCCAAAGAAGGGGGGTATGATGGTCGTCACCAATGCCAATAATGAATTGATTCCTACTCGTACGGTCACGGGTTGGAGGGTATGCATGGATTATAGAAAGCTCAACAAGGTCACTAGAAAAGATCATTTCCCTCTACCATTCTTTGACCAAATGCTTCATCGTTTAGTGGGCCGGGCTTATTATTGCTTCCTTGATGGCTACTCGGGGTACAATCAAATTCTCATTTCCCCGGAGGATCAGGAAAAGACAACATTTACATGTCCGTATGGCACATTCGCTTTCTCAAGAATGCCATTTGGACTTGTAATGCTCCGGCGACCTTCCAAATATGTATGATGGCAATCTTCACCGACATGGGGGAGGATATTCTAGAGGTCTTCATGGGATTTTGGTGTGGTGGGGGACTCATTTGAAGAATGCCTAGTGAACTTGGACAAAGTGTTGAAAAGATGTGAGGAAACAAATCTTGTACTAAATTGGGAAAAATGTCGCTTCATGGTGCAAGAGGGAATTGTCTTGGGGCACAAAATCTCAAAGCATTGTATTGAAGCCGATAAGGCGAAAATAGAGGTAATCTCAAGGCTCCCTCCCCCTACTTCTGTTAAAGGGGTGAGGAGTTATTTGGGCCACGCCAGGTTTTACCGGCGATCCATTAAAGATTTTTCAAGAATTGTGAACCCGCTTTGTAAACTGTTGGAAAAAGATGTGAAGTTTGTCTTTGATGAGAGGTGTATGGAGTCTTTTGAATTGTTGAAACATAAATTGACCACAACTCCCATCATCACCGCACCTAACTGTGAATTGCCTTTTGAACTTATGTGTGATGCGAATGATGTAGCGGTTGGTGCGGTGCTTGGCCAAAGAATCAACAAAATGTTCCATCCGGTGTACTACGCAAGCAAGACGATGAATGAGCCTCAAAACAACTATACAGTCACCGAGAAGGAGCTTCTAGCTATTGTGTTCGCCATGGAAAAGTTCCGACCATACCTTATGGGGGCCAAGGTAATTATCCATACAGATCATGCCGCCCTTAGGTATTTGATGACAAAGAAAGATTCGAAGGCAAGGTTGATGACATGGGTACTACTCTTGCAAGAATTTGATTTAGAGATTGTGGATAGAAAAGGAAGTGAAAATCAAGTCGCAGATCATTTGTCCCGGCTAGAGGAAGAAGGGAGACCAAGCAATGGTGTTGAGATAAATGATTCTTTCCCGAATGAACAACTCCTGCGGTGTCTATGCATGATATGCCGTGGTTTGCCGATGTGGCCAATTATCTTGTAATCGGTATAGTCCCGTATGAGCTCTCTTCCAACCAAAGGAAGAAGCTCAAGCGGGATAGTTTGGATTACTATTGGGATGAGCCCTACTTGTTTAAAATTTGCACCGATGGTGTGATTCGCCGATGTGTCCCGGAAGAAGAAAAATTGAACATATTGGAGGCTTGCCACTCTTCCCCTTATAGTGGTCATCATGGGGGAGTGAGGACGGCGCCAAAGGTTTTAAGTTATGGTTTCTATTGGCCGACTTTGTTTCAAGATGCAAGCGAATTGGTAAAAAAGTGTGATGCATGCCAAAGAGCTGGCGGGATTTCTAAGAGGGATGAGATGCCTCTTAACACCATTCTAGAGGTAGATATTTTTTATGTGTGGGCCATTGATTTTATGGGCCCATTTCTAAGCTCTTGTGGCAACACGTATATTCTCATGGTGGTGGATTATGTCTCAAAGTGGGTTGAAGCCGTGGCTCTTCCCAACAATGAAGCCCGGAGTGTCGTGGCATTTTTGAAAAAACACATCTTCACTAGGTTTGGAACCCCTCGTGATATCATTAGTGATGGGGGTCCCATTTTTGCAACAAGGCCTTTGATTCTTTGCTCGCCAAATATGGGATTAACCACAAGGTGACTACCCCCTACCATCCTGAAGCAAGCGGCCAACTGGAGGTTTCTAACCGAGAGATCAATAGTATTTTGTCCAAGACTGTTAATGCAAATAGGACCGACTGGTCGAAGAAATTAGATGATGCTCTTTGGGCTTATCGTATAGCTTTCAAGACTCTGATTGGTATGTCGCCGTATCGGTTGGTGTTTGGGAAGGCTTGTCATCTTCTGGTAGAATTGGAACATAAGGCTATGTGGGCTTTGAAAAAGTTGAACTTGGAATGGGATGTCGCTGCAAATCTCCGGGTTGAGCAATTGAATGAACTTGATGAGTTTAGGTTTCATGCTTACTCCAGCTCGTCCTTGTATAAGGACAAGATGAAGTACCTTCACGACAAGTATGCCCGAGGGAAGGAATTCAAAGTTGGTGACATGGTTCTTCTTTTCAACTCCCGGTTGAGGTTATTTCCGGGTAAGCTGAAGTCTAAGTGGAGCGGTCCTTTTGAAGTGGTTGGTGTAACTCCTTTTGGTGCCATTGATCTCAAAATTAAGAATGGTGAAGTTTTCTAGGTCAATGGGCATCGTGTAAAGCACTATTTGGGCAAGATTGATGACAGCCATGTGGTGGCACTCATTCATTTGAAGTGACTGTGATGGTAACATGCATCGTGCCGCGACGTTAAATCAAGCGCTTCTTGGGAGGCAACCCATGTCTTTTTCTTTCTTTTTGTTTTTCTGTTGTACATTAGGATTTTTGAGCTGATAGTGTGTGAAGTGTTGCGGGGACAATGTTGAACCAGTGCAGGACAAAATGCAAAAATGCTCAGTCTCTGAAGATGGCCTACGCAGCCGCGCACCAAAATAGTGCAGTCCGCGTAGGCCTGAGCAAGTATGAGTTAAGTCTCAGAAGACCCACGCGGACGCGTGACATTTATGTGCGGTCCGCGCTGGAAGTCCCAAAGTGACAGGGTCTCTGAAGTTTCCCACGTGGCCGCGCACCAAAACAGTGCGGTCCGCGTGGGTTGAGCAAGTGGTATTGCAGGCTAGAAATCCAGCGCGGTCCGCGGCCCTTTTTGTGCAGCCGCACTGGTGGATAAGTCGTGGGCCCCAGGGATTTTCTATAAATAGAGGCCTTGGGCCTCATTTTAACCTTTTCACAAAATTTTCACCTGAGGCTAATCTTTTCACTGTTGCTCAAGAATAATTGCTAACATTGTTGAATCTCATTAATCCCTGGTAACAACTCTTGTTTATTTTATTCATAGTCTAATTCTTGTTTATTTTAATTGTCTTTCACTAGTATAACTTCTTCTTTTCTTTTCTTGTTCTTAGTTTACACTGATAGGTCCGATTTTTGGGCATTTATTTTTGAACAAAGGGCATAAATTCATGTTAAATAATTGAGTAGGGACATTTAGGACCCGTAATTTGAACAACTTGTGCTTAATTGAACAAAAAAATCCAGACTCAGTTAAATTAGACCTACGCGGCCGCGCAGCATTTGTGCGCGGTCCGCGTTGCTGTTGTGTGTGATGATAAAGCTTCTCTGCGCGGTCCGTGTTAGCCTAGTGTGGCCGCGGTCCAAAATAGTGCGGACCGCGTGAGAAGAGTTCAGAGAAGGTAAAATTTGGGTATTCGACCTGTGCGGACCGCGTTCCATTTTTGTGTGGTCCGCGTTGACCCAACGCGGCAGCAATCCAAATCAGTGCGGACTGCGTCGATTAGTTCAGAGAGGTATGTTTGGGTGCCATTAAAATGCACGGACCGCGTGCCTTTTGGTGCAGTCCGCGCCCCTCTGTCTATGTCACTGTGTCTGCAATTTTTGCATCCAACTGAACTATTTATTTTATCTCATGTGCTTCAGCTGACAATTTTAGACATGTATTCCTTGCAGACAATGGTTCAAAAATGTGCGGGCAAAGAACAACAAACCGGGAGAGGTGGTTCCTCCCGAGGGGTAAAAAGCAAGAGGATTGTAAAACTCACTCCCCAAACCCAGGAGATGATAAACAAAACCCGCAAGTTAATTCGGGAAGCTGACCGGGCTGCATCCCATTGGGGAGTGAGTACGCACCTTCACAGAGTATTACCTCGAAGTCTGCCCCCACCCACATGTCCACATCATTACAACTTCGTGATTCCACTTCTTTTGATCATGCTGATGTGGCCACTTCCAAGAAACCAGTGAATGTCATCTCGGACTCGTCTGATGAGTCCGGGGTAGAAAATGAAAATGAAGAACAATACTCCACTTCTCCCACAGCTTCACTATCAGGGGAGAGTGGAGGGTATGCTGAGGGAGGTGAGCCACAAGTTGGGGGTATAAAGCGAACCAGGAAACCGGAGGCATGTGCAGACAGGTTTGTTAGTGAGGTTGCTTTTCACAAATTCTGGGAGTGGTGGCCCAAAATAAAACTGATTCCGGAGAGGCAATTCATAGATGCTGATCTTGTCCCTCTCAACCCTCATGTGCAAGCACAATTCCGCACTAGAGAGGGTTGGGGCTTCTTCAAGGAAAGCTGTGAGATGGCCAATGAGCATATGATAAAGGAGTTATACTGCAATGTTCACCATGTAGTTCAGGACTCAAAAGCAACAAAAGTGTGGGACAAAGTTGTGTTATTTGATGGTAAATCACTAAATGAATTCCTGGGGTTCCAAGAAGACGACGAATCTCAATATTTGGAAAAGCTGGCAATGAAAGAGGAGGTTCGTCCTTGGTTGGCCCAGCACTTGGCAGCTCTGGGTACAGTCCCAGTCTGGTTGACAGCACAAGAGAAGATCTATAGGAACACTTTGAATTTTGAAGCCAAGGGGTGGTTGACTTTCGTGTGTAGTCGACTTGACCCGTCCACACATGATCACTCCATTCCCATTCCTCGAGCTGTTTTGGTGGCCTCTATCAGGCGGGGTTTCCTTTGAATGTGGGCAACATCATGTCAAGGGTGATTTCTACAGTTGGTCAGGAGACCAAAACAAACTACCCCTTCCCAAACACACTCTCTTTATACTTCAGAGACTTGAAAGTGAAGAAAAAGAGATATGATGCCAAGGTACCTCCGGTGGCCCCGTACTCCTACAGTCAGTTGGGTCCAGACAACCCGAAGAGGGGCAACAAGAATGTGGCATCTACTTCCACCGCACCTGGCCAGTCTGAGGAGCCAACGGTCATTGAGCAGCCCACTGAGACTTCCACCATCCCTGCTACTAATGAGGCATTGCCTCCAGGTCCTTCATCTACAGCTGGTCCTTCTATTGCAGCTGACCCGGTAGTCCCTTCATCAAAGACTCACCGGTTCACCACAAACCAGCTCACCCATTCCTTAGCCAGTTTGAACAACTGGATGTCAGCTGCGACATCCAAGTTATCCACATTGGCCACTGCAGTCCAAACACAGAGAGCACCAGTTACTGTTAAGATTCCTTCCTCCATTGAGGAAACACTGAAGCAGATCCTGGCCAACCAGGAAAAGATGATGGAGAAGCAGGATAACTTGACCAAAGCAGTTGGGGATCACAGCAAGGCACTGGACAAATTCGCTCGGGAGCATAGAAAGTTGAGGAAGACAAAAGCCTCAAAGGAGTTAGTGCAGAAGGTGCGAGAGGATGTGGACAAGCTGTTGGCGGATCAGATGCCGCTTGATTTGTTATTCGGGGATCCAGCTGTAGAGCCAGCAGCAGTGCAGCCACAGGAGAAGGAGCGTAGGCCAAAGAAGAAGAGGAAACTCCCTAGCACTGAGGGAGTTGTGATTGAGGTAGCACAGGTATAGGAGGGTCCCTCCAGGGTTCCACCTGTTGATGAGCCAGTTCCTGATCAAGCACCTATCCCAGTAGCAGCAGCAGCCGGGGACCAGTCTGAGGTCCCCGCCAGTACAGAGGACTTGGAGGCTGCTGCCCAGCACAGGGTGACGGATGAGGCTTGAGGGGCCATTTTATATCCTTTCTTGATTTTTGGTGCTTAATTTGGTGGTTAGGATTGGGGACAATGCTAGCTTTTATTTGTGGGGGTGTGGCCCTACCATTTTGATTGACATTCTGGATTACTATATATATTCTTTCACTTTAGCACATTCATAGTTATTAGATGGTTTGTATATAACTTTTCATTTTAGATGTTCTTCAACTCTATGTATATATTCATTTCCCCTAGTTGTATATTCTACTCCCATTTTGTACATATTCATTCGGTTTTCATTTTGGTTTTCTATTTTCGTTAAAAAATTTTGTTTTAGTTGCAAAGTTAGGCTCGTAGCCTTTTTGTTTTGTTTTGGCATTTGTAATAAGCCCTTGGTTTTCTTAATGCCACGGTTCTTTCCAAGGATAGAGTGTTGCGCGAACCGGGTGGCTCTTCCCAATGATAGATGGCGTGACAACCTTCTTAAGGTTTTGAGTCCCTTTTTTATTTTTATTTTTGATTTTCAAGTTTTGTAGTTAAGGGTACCTCAGGCAAAGCTTCACTTGGGCCTAGCACATTTGCCTTTGATCCTATGGTCAAAGACATTATGTTGTGTTTAGGATGGTGAAAGTTGTGTCCTTGAGACTCTTGTGTTGACCAAACAATCATCATATCGTCATTATGGGCCATTGTGTGCTTGAATCGTAACTAAGGTCATTGTGGGCCCTCAACTCCGTCTTTAGCAATCTTTGAGTATGGTGGTGAGACTTCGATTGTGAGCCCAAGTACCGAGCCGATGGTCTAGAACTTGCCCTGAATATTTGTTGAGGCGAAATCATAGGTGGAATTTGACTTGAGACGTGATTATAGGCTTTCCTTGATCCAAAATGCAAAATTGGAACAATTACCATGACCTACCAATGAAATGATCCCTAGTTCACCCCTTTTGAGCCTTAAACCTTTTTCTTTCATGAACCAAGCTACAAGCCTATACCCGCTCTTAATGAGACCCTCTCTTGGCACCCAAATCTTCCCGTGAGTAAATGACAATTGTCTAAGTTTGGGGGGGAGACAAGAAAGTCATCAATGTGGTAAAAAGGCACAGCGGAAAAAGAAAAGGAAGGCAATGAAAAAGAGAAAAAGGCAAAAAGAAAGACAAAAGTGAATAAGAATCAAAAAGGGAATCCAAGGACAACAAAAAAATGAAAAAGGTGTGGAAAAGTAGACAAAAGGAGAAAGGTTTTGAATTGCAAAAGAAAGAGTGACAATGTGTCTCTCTAACCCCGTGAAAGAAGTGAATTACTCAATTGAGTCAAGAAAGTGTGCCAAAATGAATCAAAATAAGTGCTTAAGGGAAGATTGAACCCATTTGAACAAAAACATGTCCTACCTTTACCCAAAGCCTTCACAATGACTCTTCAAAAGCCCTATATGATCTTGATTTGAGGGAAGCCTACATTAGTGGATACTTACATAAGGTGCAAGCATATGGTACGTAGAGCCAGACTTATGGCCTTTTCCTTGAGAGAGTTGAGTGAAATCAATCTACCTCGGTTTATGTGTCAATACTCTAAAAGGTGAGGTTCACTTAGGGAGAGTTGAGGATGTGTGAGTTTGGGTTCCACAATGACCTAAGTATTTGAGAAAAGTTCCTTGATGAAATATGTCAACTCTCGATGCTCTTGTGTCACGCTTGATCCACAAGTTTTCAAAGTTTAAATGTGTTAATGATGCATTCGTATTGAGGGCAATTGTTAATCCCAATTGATGCTTGTTGAGGTTACTTTAGGATAAACAGGAATTACTTGGCGTTTTCCTTTGAGGGGTAGGTCTTATTTTATTTGCTTGAGGACAAGCAAAGGTTTAAGTTTGGGGTAGCTGATAACTGTGATTCTTACATGTTTTATACCCATTCTTGCCTAAGCTTTGTGCGTGAATTGCCATAAATTAGTCCCAAAATGCTTACAAGTTGCGCTTGATTGTAGGTTTGAGCGACAAGATGACAAATGTCAAAGATCGGCTCAAAAAGGAGTGAAATCTGCCAAGTGACAAAATACAAGTGAAGTGGGGAAACAAATGACCTGCGCGGTCCGCACTGATGTGTCACTCGGCCGTGTAGGAGAGTTTAGAGGATGAATCATTTCAAGGCCAACCTGCGCGGTCTGCACTGCTTTGACACGCGGCCGCGCAGAAAAATTCAGAGACCATGCAATTTCCATGTCAAGCTGCGGGGTCCGCACTCTTTTCCACGCGGTCCGTGCCAATGAGGGTTCAGAGACTCAGTCATTCAAGGCAAAAGCCCACGCGGCCGCACATTAAATCAGTGCGGTCCGCATGGATGAAGTTCAGAGAGTGGTGTTTTCTGCCAAAAGTTCCACGCGGCCGCACCCCAGTTCTACGCGGTCCGTGCTCTTCATCCTGCGCGGCCGCGCTTCATAGTTGTGCGGTCCGCGTCCCCAGTTTCAAAATAAAGTGATGAAGACCTAAACCCCTACACGGCCGCGCGTCATTTGTGCACGGTCCGCGCCAGACCCTCAGGGGTATTTTTGTCCGGTTTTTCCTATGTAGTATAAATAGAACATTTTACTTTTTTAGGTCAAGTTTTGGGGGTATCAGATAGCAGCTGAGCTCGAGACTTCATAGTTTTAGCCTATTTTGGGCAACTTCTTCTTGTATTAACATGGATTTGAGTAGATTAACATTGTAGTTAATTATTATGTCAATTTCATCTACTATTTATTCAATTTCTGTTTCTACTATGTCTAGCTAAACCCATTAGCTAGGGTTGTGGCTTAACCCTAGTGTGGGTAATTAATGGGTGTGATTGTTTAGTGCATGAATGATGTTGGGTATTTGTTATATTATATTTTCATTAAGATTTGGTGGTTGCAAACACTAAGTCCAGCTTAGTGGGTCTTGACTCTTCTTGAGAAAGAGAGTCTATGACCCCAAGATTAATTCCAACAAGGAATTGGGATGGACCCATGAGAATGGTAGTCCCAATTAACGGGTTAAACCTCGAGAGAGTAATTACCCAACTTGAACCCTAAGTTGCTTGGGCAAATTGGCCTACCCAATTGGTCTCGAGAGACTCAATTGGGCAAAATCACTCTCTCTACCGAGAGGTATGAGAGTGGGTGCAAAAGTGCAACGGTTATAGCATAAGTCCCATAATCATCATTCTTACATTAGGAATCTCTATCCGTTAGTTGACCACCTAGGTAAATGCCACGACCCTAGTGCCTTTCTCTATATTGCATACAACCTAGAATTGATATCTTAGCATAACTTAGCTTTACATTTGTAGTTTATAAATTGTAGTTGATAATCAAAAGAAAACCAAAAATGTTAGAAGATCAATTAGGAGCCAAAACGAAATCCTAGACCATACAAACACTCAACTCCAAATTGAAGCTCCCTGTGGAAAATTGACCCCGATACCACTATTGGGTAAAAGTATTAGTGCCCCCTCTTCCTGAGGGTTGAGTCCGCTGCAATCAACGCACAGAGCATATACTCAAGAGTCTGAATAGTGCGCCCGAACTGTCTGTCCATCGGGGGCTGAAATGTTATGCTCATATCCACTCGAGTACCCAACTCATGTTGTACGACTCTCAAAAACCATGATATAAACTATGTACCCCGGTTAGAGATGATAGATACCGGCATGCCATGAAGTCTGGCAATCTCACGGATATAAACTCAAGCCAGCTGCTCAGAAGAATAGTTAGTCATCACAGGAAGGAAATGGGCTGACTTGGTCAGCCTATCTATAATCACCTATATTGCATCAAACTTCTGCTCAGTCCGTAGAAGTCCAACAATTAAATCCATAGTGATCCGCTCCCATTTCCACTCCGGAATCTCCAACTTCTGAAGCAATACACCCGGTCGTTGATAGCCATAGTTCACCTGCTGGCAATGTAGACACCGAGCAACATACTCCACTATGTACTTCTTCATCCTACGCCACCAATAATGTTGTCTCAATTCCTGATACATCTTCGCGGCACCCAAATGAATAGAGTACCGCGAGCTATGAGCCTCCTAAAGAACCATCCTTTACTGTAACTTTGTTCAACTGGCGATAATCAATGCACATAAGCATAGAAACATCCCTTTTCTTCACAAACAAGACAGGAGCACCCCTAGGTGACACATTGGGCCAAATAAAGCCCTTATCAAGCAATTCATGTAACTGATCCTTCAACTCATGAGGGACCATACGAAAAGAATGAATAGAGATGGGCTGAGTGCCCGGCAACAAATCAATGCCAAAATAAATATCTCTGTCAGGTGGCTTGCTCGTAAGATCAGCTGGAAACACATCAGGGAAATCCCTCACTACTGGGATCAACTGTAGGGGTGTCAATACTAATATCTCTCACATAAGCTAGATACTTATCACACCCCTTCTCAACCATTCGCTGAGCTTTAAGAAATTAAATAACTCTACCGGGAGTGTATTCTAAGGTACCCCTCCACTCTAATCGTGGTACACCTGGCATAGCTAGCATCACAGTCTTGGCATGACAATCAAAAATAGCATAATGTGGTGACAACTAGTCCATGCCCAAGACAACATCAAAATCTACCGTGCTGAGCAATAATAAATTGGCTATAGTCTTAAAACCGCAAAAAGCAATCAAACACGACCGATAAACGCAGTACACAACAAGAGAATCTCCCACAGGAGTAGACACATAAACAGGGGAACTCAAAGAATCCTAAGACAAGCCCAAATGCATGGCAAAATAAGAGGAAACATAGGAACAAATGGAGCTTGGATCGAATAGAATCGATGCGCAGACTGGAACAATACATGAAATGACAGAGTCAGAAGCAACAGCCTTTGCATGAGAAGGAAGGGCATAGTATCTGGACTGGCCTCCCCCTCTAGGGCGACCTCTACCTCCCCGACCTCCACCTCTAGCTGGCTGAGCAGGTGGAGTCGCAGCTGGTGCTGTAATCATATCCTAAGGATCTAGTGGAGCACACTACGGCTAAGAAATCTGTGGAGGTGCACCCCTCCTAAGCCTGGGACAATCCCTCACCATATGGTGAGTGACACCACACTTAAAACAAGCTTTGGGAGGGCATAGTGGCTGTGACTGGCTCGGGCCAGGTCTGCTGGACTGACAACTAGAAGCACCCCATGTAGGAGGCATACTAGATACCAGAGGTGCATAATAAGGCTCATGAGGTCTAGGAGGAGCTGGAATACTACTGGCGACTAGAAGAGCTGAATTAACGGGGCGACTAACATAGTCCCTACCATGACGAACTGCAGTTGGCGCACGGGCACCAGAATAATGGCCTGACTCTCGAGACCTCTTATGGCCTCTCTCTCCTCCCTATCTCGAGCAAGCATGGCCTCTACTCTCCTATAATATACCCACCTATTAATATGCGATATCCATCTCTAACTCCGTCCATGCTAGACCTGATGCTGGGAATGGGCCCCTCAATAGACCAGCGAACACTCTCTCGAACGGTAGAAACCAATTCTAGTGCATGCCTAGCCAAGTTACTGAAACGGACATCATACTCTAAAATAGTCATAGTACCCTGGCGCAACTGCTCAAACTCTACACGCCATGCATCCCTGAGGCTCTAAGAGGCATACACTCAAAAATATGTCTAAGAACAGATTCTATGTAAAAGAAGCTGCCTCAGCTGGACTGTCCAACTCAAAAGCACGCCACCACTAAAAGGCTGCCCCTTGAAGCTGAGGCTGCCCCTTGAAGCTGGAAGGCAGTGAAAGAAACCCCACTCGACTCTGCTATGCCCATAGTGCGGAGGATACAGTGGTACTTCTCCAAAAATCCCTGAGCATCCTCTGATTCTAAACTACTATATGTTGGAGGGTCGCACTTCTTATACCTCTCAATCCTCCATTGATGTTCCTCTGAAGTTGTTGCCCTACCCTCGGGCTGAGCTGGGGCTACAGGCGGTATCGATATAACCTCTAGGATCTAATCAAACTGAACCTACTGCTCTGGAGTATGGGCGACGGGAGTCTCTACTCCTTCCCCAGCCATAGATGTGGCTACAACAAGGGAATAAACCCTGCCTGAGCTAGAGTGTTGTACATGCTCATTAACTGTGCAAGGGTCTCCTGAAGAGCTAGAGTAGTAGTGGTTAGCATATCAGGTGCCTGGATCCGGTTGGAGTTACTGGTGGCTCCTCTGTAGCAGCTCGCCCGGGTGAGCTGGCTGCACTACGTGCGCATCCTAGGATTCTACCCCGGCTCCAGCCTCTACCAGCTCTAGCAGGGGGGCGGGTGCGTGGTTATCTTCGGTAGCACGTGTCCTTACCATCAGTGAGAGAATAAAAGACAGAAGCTTAGAATTTTGAAGTCAATAATCTCGCATAACAAGGAATCAAATGGAGTGGAATTTTCCTAATAGTTCCATAGCCTCCCGAAGATAAGTATAGAAGATTGAGTACCGATCTGCGAGACTCTAACAAACCGATTTGTGACTTACTACTACTATGAATCTAGAGCACTAATACCAACTTGTCACGACCCTAGTTCTCCCTCCGTGAACCGTCATGACAGCACCTGGTCTCTACGACTAGGTAAGTCTAATATTGCAGAAAAAGGAGCGAAAACATAAAATCTATCAACTAATAAGTCAATTTAAACAAGGAGTGCGATGCCGCTCGGCATACACAATAATCATTTTCGAACAGTACATACACTCTCCCAAAACCCAAAATATCATAAGTCACAATCTAAAGAAAGACACAGTACTCCCATACTCCATAGTCTAATACAAGAAGAAAATACAAGAAGTCTTTAACTTGAGGAAGAGTAGATAGGAACTCCTAGATCTGCGGACGTCGCAGATATATCTCGAAGTCTCTACAGTTGTCTCGCCTAACTGGTAATGTAACTGATGTGAGATACCTGGATTTGCACACGAAAACATGTGCAGGAAAGGGCATGAGTAAACCACACTAGTACCCAGTAAGTGCCAAGCCTAACCTCGGTCGAGTAGTGGCAAGATCTTGTCAAGGCCCTACTGGTATATATATAACAAAATAATACATAATGAAATATCGCAGTAAGGATAAATGTAAAAATTTAATGAGAATGAAATCATAGAAAAATAATAGCTCGTTACACAAAGATAACAACAGGTGATCTATCGGGATACCGTCCCGTAGTCCCAAATGTAAATGTGTAGGGGGATATACCGGAATACCATTCTGCAGTCCCAAAGTAAACATACAGTACACGGGGATCTCCCGAAATACCGTCCCATAGTCCCAAACATAAATGTGCAGGGGGATCTCCCGAAATATCGTTCTGTAGTCCCAAAGTAAATATACAGTACAAGGGGATCTTCTGGGATACCATCCCACAGTCCCAAATGTAAATATGCAAGAGGATCTCCCGAAATATCTTTCCATAGTCCCAAAGTAAATATGAAACTCAATCAACATAAACAACAGTTTCAACAAGGAATTATACAGCATAGACTAAGTTCATATCAAAGAAGACATGTAATTTCCACTAAGCATGCTACACAGAGTTCTAATAGGCAGTTAAGATGGTTAAGGAATATAGGCAAGCTTTCCTAAGCTAAACAAGATAGTTACATATACTAGTGTTGCTCAATTAAAGGAAAATAGATATTTGCTTAATGAAAACATGGTTTGTTCCACCAACAAATAGCTCGTGTACACACTCGTCACCTCATGTACATGGTGCTCATATATCAAACAGTACCAAATCCTAAGGGGAGTTCCCCCACACAAGGTCAGGCAAGCCACTTACCTCAAACCAAGCTCAAATCAATCTGAAATCACGCTCTTGCCGCGAGTATCCAACTTCGAGTGTCCCAAATCTAACCCAATCAATTACATAACGTAAATATAGCTACAAGCAACTAATTTAACTAATGAAATCCAAGATAAGGCAAGAAAATAGAAAAACATCCAAAAAGCCTCCCCAAGCCCACGCTTCGGAATCGTGTAAAAGTCACAAATTATGAACATCCATTCACTAACGAGTTGACTCATACCAAAATTATCCAAATCCGATGCCTAAATCCCACTCCAAACTCAGAAATTTGATTGGGAATTTTCCCCCTATTTTCCCAACTTTCTTACTCAAATTCATTGATTAAATGAACAAAACAACAATAGATTAATGAAATGTGATCAAAATAGGATTAGGAATCGTTACACAATGGTTCCCTTTCAGAAAACTCTCGAAAAATTCCCTTTGTGATTTGAATTTCAAACCCTCAAAAATGCCTTTCTGCCCAGCGATTTCCGGATCTACGATCCCAGGACCGCTTCTCCGGTCCCGCACCTGCGGAATTTTCATCGCAGGTGCGGATTTTCACTTAATACACCTCGTCTGCTTATGCAATCATGAGGTTTCAATTGCATGTGCACACCTGTGAATCCTTATTCGCTTCTACATTCCCAGACCACTCCTGCGCTTCCTTCACTCGCACCTTTAGGCATCGCAAATGCGGAACACCTCTCGCACCTGCAACCCCAGAGCTTTTCCCAAAATCTTCTTCTGCACTTCGTCTTCCACATATGCGGCCCCACACCCGTGATTCCCTACCGTAAGTTCGAAAATACAGAACCAGTACACTAGAAAAACCTCTAAGTCCAAGTTTTCACCCATTGAGTATCCTAAACATACCCGAGGCCCCCAAAACCTCAACCAAACATGCAAACCAATCCTAAAAAACCTTAAGAACTTAATCGAGCCCTCAAATCACATCAAAGAATGCTAATAACACAATTCATCCTCCAATCCAAACCTAATGAGCTTGAACCTTCAAAATTCTACAACTGATGCCGAAACCAATCAAACCACGTCCGATTCACTCCAAATTTTGCACACAAGTCATATTCAATGCTAAAGACATACTCCAGCTTCCGAAATTGGATTCCGACCCCGATATCAAAAATTTCACTACCGGCCCGTAACTCCAAAAATTTAACTTTCGCCATTTTAAGTCTAAATAATCTACAGACCTCCCAAACACAATCCGGACACGCCCCAAGCCCAAAATCACCCATCATAGCTAACACAATTGACAGAACTCCATTCCGGGGTCGTCTTCATACTGTTCCAACTACGGTCCAAATTTTAAGACTTTAGCTCTTATTTAAGAGCTAAGTATCTCAAAACACTCCAAAACTCAAAATGAATCATCCCAGCAAGTCACAATAATAGAATTAGATACGCGGAAAGCAGTTAATAGGGGATCAGGGCATTAATTCTCAAAACAACCGGCCCGGGTCATTACACAAGTGCGCTTCCGCTTGTGTGATAGGAAGACTGCATTTGTTGTCCCTTCCTTCTCTCACAAAGCCCGCACATGTGCTTGGTTGGCCGCTTCTAAAGCGCTGCATCTGCGGCCCTTTATCCGCAGGTGTGATTGTATCAGTAACCAGACCCTTCGACAATGCAACAAGGTTCAAAATGATCTACAACTCGTCCAAAACACACCCGGGTCCCCGAGACATTGTCCAAATATACCCACAAGTTTCATAACATAACATGCACCTGCCCGAGCATCAAATCACAACAACTAAAATCAAAACCATGAATCGTACCTCGAATCGAACTTAATAAACTTATACACTTTCAACTTAAACAACTTGCGCCAAATTATATAAAATTGTTCCGGAATGACATCAAATTTTGCACGCAAGTCCCAAATGACACAACGAAGCTATACCACCTCTCAGAATTGAAATGTGAACCCGATATCAAGAAAGTCCACTCCCGGTCAAATCTCTCAACTTTCCAAACCTTCAACTTTTCAATTTTCATAAAAAATGCATCAAATCAACCTACGAATATCCAAATCCAAATTCGGACGCACGCCTAAGTCCAAAATTGCCATACGGATCTATGGGAATCATCAAACCGCCATTCCGGAGTCATCTTTATATAAGTCAAACTCCAGTCAATAGTTACCACTTAAGCTTCTAAAACAAGAATCATCCTTCTAAATCAATCCCGAGTCATCTGAAAATCGAACTGGACACACACGCAAGTCATAATACATAATACGAAGTTGTTCAAGACTTTAAGCCACCAAACGGTATGCAAATTCTAAAAACGACCAGTCGGATCGTTACAGTACTAGTTTTATGGATAAAGACTTTCCTTTCACTTATCTAGGATTTCCTATTTATATTGGAAGGAAGAAGTTAGTGTATTTTGATAATATCGTGAATAAAGTATTTAAGCAACTTAGTATATGGCATGGTAAGATGCTCTCAAATGGTGGTAAGGTGATTTTAATTAAGCATGTGCTTCAATCTCTTCCCTATATAGTCTCTCTACCTTATCTCCTCCCGTAAGAGCCTTTAATTTTCTTGAAAAACAATTCTCCAATTTCATCTGAGGTTTCTCTGGAGACAAAAAAAATATCATTTGAGGTCATGGAAGAACCTTTGCTTTCCCCTGGATGAAGGGGACATTGATGTGAGACGGATGACGGATATTGCTAACTCTCTTGCAACTAAGAGGTGGTGCAGATTTAAAACTATTCCATCTTTCTAGGCTACCTTCATGATGCATAAATATTATCTAAGATCTCATCCGACAAGTAAGAAAAGGGCCTCTAATGACTCATATGTTTTGCAAAAGATGATACAAGTCAGAGGCAAAGCAGAGCCTCACATTATTTTCCAGATTAATTCTAGGAATTCTAGTATGTGGTGGGACAACTGGACTGGTTAGGGTCCATTATCCTCACATATACTTGGTCATAGCATCCATAAAACTATTGTCAAATAATTCATCCAAGATGAAATCCGAAACACTAACAAGCTCAAGGAATGGTTTCCAAATGATATGGTCAAACACATTATGAATATTCATATAGGCAAGCAAGGTATCATTGATAAAGTTGCATGGGATCTCACGATAATGGTAAGTTTTCTAATAAAACTACTTTATGCTTCTTCAGGAACACAAAAAATAAGGATCATTTTCTTAGCAAGGTATGGAATTCTAGTATTCCTTTTAAATTCTCATTCTTAACATGGAGACTTTGGATATCTAACTGCCTTTTGATGATTCTATTCTTAATTTTGGTAAGCAAATTATTTCAAGATGTAACTGTTGCACTAACCCTAAGCAAGGATCAATTTAACATGTTTTTGTGGAAAGCGATGCAGCTAGGTACATTTGGAAATTTATTGGCTCCCCTCTGAGAATCAAACTAATGCAACTACCTATAAGAGGATTGTTGAACTAATGGTGGCAATAGAAACACAACAATGCTATCCACAAGCTAGTTCTCCAGATTACTCCCATAATTTTATGCTGGAGAATTTGGAAAAATAGGTGTTCTTGTAAATATGGAGACAAAAAAGATTCAATTTCTTCAAAATGACACGTCAAGTGTGTTAGAACATTTAGGCTGCTATCCACAGATTCTTTCCTAGTTACAAACTAATATTTCCTTGAGTCAATTTATGGGAAAAGATGCTGAAATTATAACATATTCCGGAGGCCATCATTGTGTGCTAGGAGAGGCCTCATTGCAACTCCTTTAAACTCAATACATACTGGAGTTTTTGGGAAGGAAATGACACTGTAGGCCAGGATGGAGTTTTAAGGAATTATCAAGGCGGCTTCATTATGGCTTTTTCTGCCACTACAAAGTGCAGCAGTCACAATTGTGTTGAAGCACATTCGGCATTCTTTGGAATTAATTGGTGTACCATAAATGAATACCCTCAACTTCACCATCAAACTCGACTCTGTGTTGGTAACGGATATGCTCAAGAAATGGGAAAACCATGAAATACAAACTGAAGAAAGTTATTGAGGACACTTTACATATCATGAACCAAGCCAATGTTAGCCCTATCCATCGCTTCAGGGAGGCAAACCAAGTGATCGATCATCTCGCTAAGCTTGCCTTATGTAAACAAGATTTTTCTCTCTCTTCAACAACTTCCTAGTGGTGTTAAAAGCTCTTTCATCTTGGACAGATTGCAAATACCTAGAATTACAAAAAAAATATGATAAAGGCAATTTTTTTGTTAGATGGGCATGCTTAGTAGTTTTTTTGTCGAATATGGGAGTAACATTATTATACTTCTCCCGTAGGACATCCTTTGTCCTTGTATTGTAATCTTTGGAGGTAAGGCCATATCCCCTCCATCTCAAGATAATATAACACTCCCAGTTAAGCTAGGGAATATATATATATAGATATAAACAAACATATGATCTTAAAGAATGATTGGTTACTTATATAATAATGTTCTAAGAGGGGTGGCGGGGATAAAATAAAGAGATAATTAGGGATAATTTGAACTTCGGGAAGCAAGAGAGAATATTTTTAATAAGAACATAGACTATAAAAGTTATCACATATACCTCCCTCCTATTCACTTTATTTGGTATTTTTCATTAGTTTATCAATAAAAATATTAGATTTTCTATATTTCCTTAATAAGAATCATTTATTGCTATATAAATGTAATGTTATGTCCAAAATTATAAGTTTCAAAAGTTTTATAATCACGCAAATATTATATTAATATTTAAAGAGGTGATTGCTCATAAGGTCAATAAACTAATGAAAATTATTTAAGAAAATCACTTTACGTTATTTTGTAATTGAAATATCATCCTTTGTAACTGAAAAGTCACATTACTTTATTTTGTAACTGGGATATCTCTCTATTTTATCTATTGTAACGGAAAAGCACTCTATGCTTTTGGGGGACATTTTCAGTTGCATTTTTCTAATGTGATTTTTTTTAACCCAATCATTTATAAAATTAAAAACTTCCATTAAAACTATTTATGGATCTACTTCATGATCCGACTCGCTCAAACTTTTTAAATATTTATTTTACAAAAATATAACAGAAGTCATACTCGATTAAAACAAAATGGTGCAAACAATTAGCATTTGTTATGCTTTGTAAAGAAACATAAAATCTCAAAAATAATTCCTTATGATTCAAACAAAGATATAATAAATACTTTTCTGACCTAATGTGTTGTTTTATAGATATGTAGATATATAGCCCATAAACAAATGCTAATTATCTGCACCATTTTGTTTTAACTGAGCATGGCTTCTGTTATATTTTCTCTTAAAAAAAGAAGAAATATATATCTAGCGGGATCGGATCATGGAGTGGGTGGGTAAATAATTTTAATGGATGCTTTTAAGTTTTTAAATGGTTAGGTTAAAAAAAATATCACATCAGTGAAAAGCAACGGGAAAATATCCCGAGAAAGAATAGAGAGACTTTTCAGTAATAATACACAAAATATAGGGTAGCTTTTCAGCTACAAAATAAAGTAAAAGTACCTTTTGTTGATTGTCAAAAGTCCCACATCGGTGGGTGACAATTTGGGTTGGGAATTTTTCCCTATAAAAGGAGGCCTAATTTTTAGGATTTAAACACACCACTCATTTGCCTACTTATCTTCTTAAGGCATTTGAATCTTCTCTCTTTAGTATTATTTCACTTGTATTTTTAGAGTGGAATAAAATATTGGTTGTGTCCGAGGAAGTAGGCAAAATTGGCCGAATCTAGTAAATTCTGGTGTTCCTTTTATTGTTGCTTTATTATCTTATTTATTATTTGGTGGATGTCATAATCTTTGGTATAGTAGTTGTGACTCATTCACACTATATACATTTGACTTCCGCAATAATTGGTATTAAAGTCAAGGTACTGTCTAAGTATGCTCTGTGGTTGCGGCATAGTCTGATCTTCCACATCAGAAAAGATTTATCTTGGTAACTGAGTCAAGGTTCTGCCTGAGTATGCTCTGTAGTTGCAGCTTAGTTTGATCTTCCACACCAGAAAGGAAATAATCTTGATTTGTGTCGTCAGCTATTAAATAATATTTGTGTCAAAGATGTGAAATAATAAACAAGCATAATCTACATCAAGTATCAACAATACGTCATCATTGGCATTTTCGCTTATGACAAGAATTGTGCAAATGCGAAATTTGCGGTAGAAATTTTTGACGGGTCAGGATATTTTGGGATGTGGCAAGGCGAGGTTCTAGATGTTCTTTTTCAGCAAGGGCTAGATCTTGCTATTGAAGAAGGGAAATCAAATGTTATTAGAGAAGAAGATTGGAAAATTATCAACTGTGTTGCTTGCGGTACCATTCGATCCTACCTTGCTAGAGAGCAGAAATATCCATACACAAAGGAAACTTCTGCAAATAAATTATGGAAAGCACTGGAGGATAAATTTTTGAAGAAAAACAGTCAAAATAAATTGTACATGAAGAAGAGATTGCTTCGCTTCACCTATATTCATGGTACCACAATGAATGAACATATCACCAGTTTTAATAAGTTGGTCATAGATTTGCAAAATATGGATGCAACTTTTGATGATGGTCATTTGACATTGATGTTGTTGGGTCACTTCCTGATGAGTACGAGCACCTTAAAACTACTTTACTCCATGGGAATGATGAAATTTCTCTCAGAAAAGTTTATTCGGCTTTGTACAGCTATGAACAATGAAAGCGAGAAAAACAGAAGGGCGGAGAAGGAGAAGCATCGGTTGTGAGGGGTCGTCCTCAAAATCAAACGAGGGCAAAGAAAGGAAGATCCAAGTCAAGATATAGACCCAGCAAAGATGAATGTGCCTTTTGTCGAGAAAAGGGACACTGGAAAAAAAACTGTTCGAAGTTGAAGAATAAGGCCAAACATAATAATGGAAACACCATTATGGATTCAAATGTAGCTGACTGTGATGATTCAGATTTCTAATTAGTTATAACAAAGCCATCAATATCATCAGACATATGATTGATGGACTCGGCTTGTAGCTATCATATGTGTCCCAACAGGGACTGGTTCGTAAATTTTCAAGAAGGAGAATATGGAGTGATCCAAACAGCAGATAAAAA
Organism: Nicotiana glauca; assembly: GCA_026770625.1. NCBI lineage: Eukaryota > Viridiplantae > Streptophyta > Magnoliopsida > Solanales > Solanaceae > Nicotiana > Nicotiana glauca. The sequence goes on along the minus strand of MU702143.1, from coordinate 45,346 downwards.
CCCTCTTACCTTATATGCCATTGGTTCAATACGATTAATGAACCATGACGGAATGATAAGAACATTAACAGATGTTTGTTATGTACCGGATTTGAAGAAGAATCTCATCTTTGTGGGAGCCCTAGAATCAAAAGGGTTCAAAATCATTATAGAAAATGGAGGGATGAGTGTATGCTCTGGTGCACTAGTGGTAATGAAGACCAATAGGAAGAACAATAATATGTACCGTTATCACGGTAGTACAGTTATTGGGACAACGACAGTAAAGATCCAGTGATGAAAAAGAGGCAGAAGTAACAAGACTATGGCATATGCGCTTGGGACATGCTGGAAGAAAATCCTTGAAAACTTTATCAGATCAAGGATTGTTAAAAGGAGTAAAGGCTTGCAACTTGGAGTTTTGCAAGCATTGTGTCAAAGGGAAACAGACAAGGGTTAAATTTGGTACAGCGATCCATAATACTAAAGGCATTTTGGATTATGTGCACTTTGATGTTTGGGGTCCTTCCAAAACACCTTCATTGGGTGGGAATCACTATTTTATAACCTTTGTTGATAATTTTTCCCGAAGAGTGTGGGTGTATACAATGAAGAGCAAAGATGAAGTGTTGAGAATTTTTCTCAAATGGAAAACGATGGTGGAGAATCAAACAGGCAGGAGAATCAAGTGTATTCACACAGACAATGGAGGTGAATACAAAAATAATCATTTCAATAAGGTCTGTGAAAATGATGGCATCGTCCGACACTTCACTGTCAGACATACACCACAACAGAATGGAGTGGCAGAACGTATGAACCAAACCTTGCTGGAGAAGGTATAGTGTATGTTATCCAATGCTGGCTTGGGCAAAGAATTTTTGGCTGAGGCAATTACATATCCATGCCACCTTATTAATCGTCTACCATCTACTGCTATTGATGGCAAGACACCATTTGAAAAATGGTATGAAAAGCCTGTTGTAGATTATGACTTTTTGCATGTGTTTGGCTCAACTGCATATTATCATGTGACAGAGTCAAAATTGGATCAAAGGGCAAAGAAGGCTATTTTTATAGGGATAACTTATGGAGTCAAAGGATACCGCTTATGGTGTCCTATGACAAAGAAAGTAATATTCAGCAGGGATGTTACCTTCGATGAATATGCTATGGTAAATAAGGTAAGAAATGAAGATACCAAACAAGATGATGGTGCTTCTAAGCAGGTGGAGTTTGAGGGAAAATTTATTTTTCCTACACAAGAAGTAGAGGAGGAAACAAATGAAGATCATCCTCTGGAAGAAGATCCAGTTGAGAGGGAGGTTCCAGCTCAATAACCTCAACAACAACTTGAATCAATAGCAACCAACAGGCCAAAAAAGACAATAACAAAACATGTTCGTCTCATAGAGACGGTGGCTTGTGCCACCTCAATTGTAGTTGATGATGTTTCTACCACTTATAAAGACGCAGTCCAAAGTTCAGAAGAAGAAAAGTGGAGGATTTCCATGAATGATGAAATACAGTCCCTTCATCAAAATTATACATGGAGATTGGCCAATCTCCCGAAGAGCAAGAAAGCAATTGGGTGCAAATGGGTTTACGCAAAGAAGGAAGGATTTCCTAACCAAGTAGATGTTCGCTACAAAGCAAGATTGGAGGCTAACGGATATGCTCAAAAGGAGGGAATTGATTACAATGAAGTATTTTTTCCAGTTGTAAAACATTCCTCCATTAGAATTATGTCGGCTTTGGTAGCACAGTTGGATTTGGAACTAGTTCGGATGGATGTAAAAACTGTGTTTTTACATGGAATCTTGGAGGAGGAAATCTACATGACTCAGCCAAAAGGATTCAAAGTTGCTGGAAAAGAAAATATGGTGTGTAAAGTTGAAAAATTGTTGTACGGATTGAAACAATCTTCTGGACAATGGTACAAGCGATTTGAAAAGTTTATGTTATGGCAAGGGTACAAGAGAAGCAAATACGATCATTGTGTGTATTTGAGCAAGCTTGAAGATGGTTCCTTTATATATATTTTCCTATATGTTGATGATATGTTGATAGCTTCCAAGAATTCAGAAGAAATTGATAAGTTGAAGATTAAATTGAAGAAGGAGTTCGAGATGAAGGATTTGGGTGAGGCAAAGAAAATTCTTGGCATGGAGATAATAAGAGATAGATGTTCAAAGAAACTCTGTTTATCTCAGAAAGAATATTTGAAGAGAGTAATACAGCGCTTTGGCATAGATGAAAGGACTAAGCCAGTTAGTACTCCACTTGCTCCCCATTTTAAGCTAAGTACTATTATGTCGCCAAAAGATGATGTTGAACCGGAGTATATGTCAAGGGTACCATATGCAAATGATGTTGGTAGCTTGATGTATGCAATGGTCTGTGCGAGAGCTAATATTTCACAAGCTGTTGGAGTTATTAGTAGATATATGCATAATCCAAGAAAGGAGCATTGGCAAGCTGTGAAGTGGATTCTACGGTATATTCATAATACTGTAGATGTTGGGTTAGTTTTTGAGAAGGAAGGCAACCAGTCTCTAGTTGGATATTGTGACTCAGATTTTGTGGGTGATGTGGACAAACGAAGATCAATGTTTACCGTGAAAATGGCAACAACAATTAAATTTGTAAATGGGATTCTAAAAATACGTGATTTATTCCCAAGCTAGTTTGGAAGGGTGATTAGTGCTAAACATGGAGTAAAACAGTAAAGATCGATCTAGCCAAAGCGATAATCGAACCAATAAAGGATGTTCCCAGGCTTAGGAAAAGGCAATAGATAACTCGGGGCTAGGTCTCGAGCCTGCCTCGGACCCATCGAAGGTAACTTTATCGAGGGAAATCGGGAAGGGGATAACAGATAAGTATATGCATACAAGGCTTTATACCGTCAATCTTGAGCTAAATGTGTAACACCCCGCACATTCGGATTAGGTATAAATTAGTTAAATGAGTAGTAAGGTTATATTTCGGACATATTAAGTCTCATAGGGATGATTATGGGTGGAAATAGTTGTTTCAAAATCAAGGTGGAAAGATAGGTGCATAAGATTTGACAAAATTGACTAAGTTTGCATAAGGTCTATATTCGAGCATAGTTTAGTGAAATATTTGTAAGAAATTTGGGAAAACTCAAAGCATTAAAGTTGTAGGCCTTTGAAATAGATTTCTAACGATATATTATGGAGCCCAAACAAATATTTGTGCAAAAAGTTATGCATATTTTACATAACAGTATGCGATATGCACGCCGGTAGCGCGGCCGCGCTAATTTTGAGGCAGTGTTACTGCCATTTAGCACGGTCAGTAGCATGGGCGCGCTAGTGGGGGGTCGTTTTAAAGCTATATTTCGTCCCCCACAGTTTCAAAACATAAAAACTTGCTCTAGAAAAGGGAACTCTCAAAAACCTAACTCCTTAAGGTTCCTTCCACCACCCAAGGTAAGTTCTAATGGCGATTCTAAGTTAATTTCAATTTCCCAATATCTTATTAACATGGGTAAACCCTCCATATCATTAGATATTTGATTGGGACATCATTGTTGAGAGAATGAAGCCTAGAACTCGAATTCAAAGGGTTTGAACTTAAAAAAGGTAATGTCTTCACCCTCTAATTGATTCGATCATTGAATTAATGATTATAGACTCTAGTCCATGAGATATGAGTTGATGAGTTTGATAGAAAAGCATGAACGGTGATAGGTTTGGGTCGTTGATTGATTATTATTGGTTATGGGTGTTGATTACCTTATGGGTGATAAAGAATAGTGTTGATTATAACCATTTGAGATTTTAGAACTTATCTAGGATCAAAAGAATGGCTTGTTGGGTGTAGAAACACCATTAATAAGGACTATGAAGCTTTATGTCACCAAGTGTTTGAGAAAATTCTTAAGTGACCAAAATATGAGTATTATTGCTAATATGGAATCCCTTTAACTTGTATTGATATAGATTAAAGCTGAAAAGGTTGGCGAATATTGTATTACGCTCAAGATCAGGAAGTTAAGGTATGTGACGCTAACTCTCTATGTTTGGGAATTTTAATGATTCTCCCTACACTATATTTCTTTTACGACATTACCAATTGCCTCAGAAATATAGTTAAGCCTAGTTCCTGGAATAGTTGTAGAACTTCTATTCTCTAGCTTCATAACTCGTTCACCACTTTCATTCTGTACGTTGTGAACTCAGTGCGTATTCAATATAGACTTGGGTTTGATGCCCCCAAGTCTTAGTATAGATTACTCAGTATGCCATAAACAGTTGAAGTTTCAGTGTTCATAATCAGTTCAAGAATACGTGTCTCAGCCTAGTCCCATTCAGTATTCCAGTATTATGTAACTCAGTGTGATCCAGTATTCAAGTATCGTGTAACTCAGTATGATTCAGTATTTCAGCATCATGTATTTTAGTGTGATTCTCAGTTCCTGAATGTTGAACACCTGTATTTGGGCCTGAGGCCGTAGTTTATGCTTTATGCATCTTTGGGCTTGAGGCCGCAGTTTATGCTTTATGCATCTTTGGGCCTGAGGCCGCAGTTTATGCTTTATGCATCTCTGGGCCTGAGGCCGCAGTTTATGCTTTATGCATTTTGGACCTGAGGTCGCAGTTATGTATACGTATACTTGGGCCCGAGGCCGCAGCTTGTGCATATATATATATATATATATAGGACCTGAGGCCACAGTTTAATATTCAGATAAACAGGTTGTTCATCGTTTAGAAGAGGGAGTATTCATATCCTTACTTCCTTTCAGTTCAATTATTAGTTACCGTTCAGTTATCAGCTATCATATCAGTTAGCAGTTATCAGTCCAGTTATCAGTTCAATTACCAGTTATCAGTTCAGTTATCAGTTATCATTTTAGTTTCAGTTTGAATAGTTATATTTCAGTTATCAATTATAAATTCTCACTTATCAGATTAGTTTCAGTTTCAGCATTTATAATTCTTTCTTTCAGTTGCTTTATATACTAGTACAATTCAAATGTACCGACATCCCTTTTGCTCGGGGCCTGTATCTCGCGATGTGGGTAATGATTTACAGGTTGATTATTCAGAGGACTAGGATTCTCGTACCAGGTATTTGGTGATCCCCAGTTCTTTCGAGGCGTTATCATTACCTTACGGTCTTCAGTATTTTCAGATAATCAGTGTTTTCAGTATTTCATTAGAGGCTTCATAGACTAGAGTAACAGTTAGACAGAGTCTCAAGTTTTTCATGTTAAGCTATTTTGCTACAAATATGTTTCAAAAATTGTATTAGTATTTTCGCACTCGATTTATATCATCCAGACTTTCAGTATATCAACATGTGTTAGTTTATCTTCCGCATTCAGTATGTTATAATATCACATATTGATTCAGCCAGCCAGTTGGTTCGCTCGGTCACATGTAGTCAGGCACAAGTGTCGTGTTACGTCCAGGCCCAGGTTCGGGGTGTGACAAAATGACGGAGAACAAATGAAGAACAATAAAATGCTAGGGCGACCTCGTTATCGAAGAACACTGATAATTTAGAAGAAAGAGAGAGAGATAGATATTATTACTTATTGGAGAAGTGGAGCAACATCAGTTCCCTACAAGGTGGGGTCAGTCCCCCTTATATAGGTGAGGGGACTCGATAAAATATACATATATTATTTACAAGAGTAGAAAGATGGGACGGCCTATTGCTCGTCATCTAAGTAGGGTACAGATAGACCGGCAATGTCAGGCGTAGCCATGTGCTCCGGAGTCATCTTCTCTTACCCTGACCTCGAGCCTCGCTTCCTTTGATTCAGACCTCGATGAGCCCGGAGGTCGAGGACTCGATCATAGCCTTCTATCCTCGGGGTCTCGAGGGAGGCTTCCCAAATTGTCTTGATAGCAAAAATCAAGTCTTCTAATTTTTACCGCATACAGATAGTCTTCGCGTTTCTCATGACGAAGTGATGGGAAATGATGCTGAATCATAGCCTCGCAGCCTCGAGGTCATATTTGCCAAGATGTCATTCATGTAAGAGCATTAAATGCCATAGCCCCGGAAACCACGTGGAGCTGCCATTATACACGACGATCGAGGAGTTTACGAATAATTGCAGGCTCATCTCTTACGCTTCCCTAATTGGATCCTATAAAATGATCCAATCGTCATATGCTGCTCATCTTGGCCCTTCCTCTAGGCTTGTGAACCGGAATCTTAATTTACTCGATATATTTTCATCCTTCTCTATTTTTTTTTGAAGAGTTCCCTCATTATTTATGGCTAGGACTTCCAGGATGGTACTTTCTTTGCGTATATACATACTCGTTCACCTTGGGTCCCGACGAATCTGTGAAATCTCTTCCCCTGGACATCGACCTAGTGATCCTTGACTTCTGTACTCGGTATCGAGTAACCCTTGGCCAGATCACACTGTCCTTTTGGAGGATTGTGCTGATGCTTAGGAATTTTACTGAGGAGATTGTGGGTGAGGTTCTCACTCTCAATCATTTGATTGGACTATACCGTCCTCGGTTGTACCGAGGCTTGATTAAGCTTTGGCAACGGTCCAAGAAACCTTTATTTTCAAGCGTCGATGAGGGGAAGGACTGGGGGTGGATTAGCATATTCATTTAGGTGTGCACCTCGGACATTATCCCGGTCCAATGGATGCCTTTTCTCGAACGGTAGAACTTTCAGCTTAAGTATATCTTCTCTTTAATCATTCCTTAACTTTCTTTCGAATGTTGTGATAATCTCTCGGTGACCTTCTCCAGCTTCTCCTTTGCATCATGAGGAGGTTCCAGACTTGGTGAGGTGGATAAAGCACTTGGACAGAGAGTTTCCGTATCATCTCCGATCCTGGGACCTCGTGGTCGATAGGCGCTGGGTGGCCAAGAACCATGGTGGGGTTTCCTTTCTGTATGTACCTCGTATTTTGTATTCCCTTTGTGCTTCACTCATCGTGTTGATGTAGACCTTGGGGAAAGATGTTGATGAGGCCACCCCCTGGTGGTGAAAAGGAGGCCTTGGGAGTCGGCACGGGCAGGAAAAGGAAAACAAGAGTGGCTGCTGCTCGACCCGATGAGGCAGCTGTCCTCGAGCTATGACCCGGGTCCCGGTGCAAGAGGGGAAGAAGGTGATGATGGCAGTACACTGAGAAGGAAGTCGAGGACCAGCGAGAGGGGTTCGCATGTACCCCAGACGGAGGCTGCTGAGTCCGTGATGGCTATGGCCAACAAGGCTAAGGAGCCGAAGGTTGTTGGTGAGGACGCCGATGTGGTCTCGAATCGCTCTACCAGATTTGGAGTGGCTTCGACTAGCAGGGCTATGGGCTCAGATGGGATGGAGTTCGAGGCCTTCCCGGGGCGTGGGCCGCTATTCAACGGGGTTGATGACCCGAACGACTTCATCTGAAACTGTTTAGTTTCATTGGGAGAATTGAGAGACGCCGGGAGGATGGTTGGTGCCACGGCCAAAACTTCCTTCGGAGAGGAAGGAACTTTTGCCAACATCCTCAATGACGCACCTGACGGGGTTGATCTTGACGTAACTGACACCGTTGATGCAACGGAGAAATCCCTGCGGCATGTGAAAATTTTTCTTTGAGCATTTCCCTTTGCTCTTGGGCGTTATTCATCACCTTTCTCAATATCCTTATTATGCTGTAGTGCAAAGAGATATACGATCGTGGCATATTATAGCTCCGTAAGGAAGCTGCACATCACGAGAAAGAGCGTGATGCCATTGCTTCGAGATTGCAAGATTTTGAGTCTCGAGGTATCTGGGGAGAAGATGAGGTGAAAGAGCTTCGAGCTACTTTAGAGGTGGCACTCCGGGAGAAGACCGCTCTTACTGCATAGGTATTACTCTTCTTTCTTTCATATCTGCTCCTCCACTCGGCATCCACATGAGTTTTTTATGTTCACATTTTTGTCGCCTTGCTTTGTAATGAAGGTTGACTAGGGAAACTCAAGGATCGCTGAGTTAGAAACGGAGGTTTCCAAGTTGAGGGAGCGGAATAAAAGTGCAGCTGGGGAGTTGTCAACGTCATTGATCCTCCTTTCGGATACCCATAAGGAGATCGATGCTTTGATCGAGGCCAAGCTTGGTTTGGAACGAGATGTCGATGCTTACAAGGCAGACGTAACCACGTCGTATGTGATGGTCCGTGACATTTCCCTAGCGGCCGAGCAGAAACTGATTCGTGCTGTTGATCATGCCAATGTGAAAGGAAAAAGGGAGGTTCTGGAAGAACTCATGGCCCGGGGCTTCGAGCTATCTGCTGATCTAAACAAGGAACGTGAGACGGAGGAGGAACTGGAGTGTCTAATTATTCCTGATGAGGGCGAAGAGTATAGCGGCGAGGAGTAGTCTCCGAGCCCCCCTTTCTCTTTTTTTTGTTTCATATGTTATCCCTTCTGAATATTGCAAAGATGTCCACTGTTTTGTTAACAGAAAAAGGGAGCCTTTATTTTGGTTGTTCTTTTTGCTTCAGAGCGCTGGGCATCAGACCTACGGAGCCCTTTTGTATTTTGTAGTCGAGGTTGAGTTGTGAGCTCGGGGGAACGTCGTCGGAGATTCCCCGGGGCCCCCTCCTATTTTCATGCGTGGGAGTCTGGAGTAGTTTCGTCATTGCATTCCCCAAGGGTAGTGTGATGTTAACGTGACCAGAATTAATTGGCATGTTTGGGCAATTTGGTCGTTTGTTTCCTAGACCTTATATATTCATCTATTCCTTCCCCAAACGACGATTACTGCATTTTCTTATTTGATAGGCTCATCTCCTCTGTAGATCCAGGTACTTTCCGCGAGCTTCCCCATTTCTCTGCTTTCTGCTTGGATACTCTTCCTCTTCCCGTTATTCTGTCATGGTCATGGCCGCTTTTTCAACGTTCGATGTTCGGGCGAAGGGTACTTCTTCCTGTATTCCGCCTTTGGCTGGCGATGGCGGACCTTCTCCGACATCAGGGGAACGATGCCCGGAGCATACATACCCGAAGGGCGGTTCTACACCGGGAAAACCTCCTAATATTCTAGTTCGTCGGGGGCATGTGTCGAGGATTGCCTTTTCGGTGGCAGAAGAGGACCTCGAGGGGATCAGGAGAAAATGTAGATGGGGGGAAGGCGTGGTCCTGCAATACCCTTCCGCCGAGGAGAACGTCACGACGTACGTCGAAGTCTTCTTGAGTGTGTACACTATCATTCTCGAGCTAGGTTTCCCGGACCGGGCTGTGCTCGATTTTTATAGAAGGTACCAAGTAACGCTGGCGCAGGTTCATCCTTTCTTCTGGAGCATAGTATGGTCAATGAGATACTTTGCTGACAAGGCCGGGATAGATTTTACTCTTAGTCACCTTATAAGGTTGTACCGGTCATTGTGCTTTCGAGGCCTGGTTGCTCTTCAGCACTGGTCTCCTCGAGCTCCCATGATCGGCGGTCAAGAGGATGAAGACCACAGGTGGATGAGCCAGTTCGTTTGAGTTTGGATGACCGATGTTATCCCCGGAGAATTCTTACCGTTCCCTGAGAAATGGAGTTCCACACGTAAGCTCTATATTCGATCTGTCCTTCCTTTCCTTCATATGAGGTAGGACTCACAGCGATTTATTCCCCTTTTTTATCTGTAGCTGCTCGTTGGTTGCCTGACGAGGTTCTGGGCTTAGCCGAATGGTCTCGTAGATTAGCAGCATGCTAGACTCATGATAGGCGCCGGTGGCGAGCTCTTTCAAAAGGGAGGTGGGAGGTAAATTGTCGTGGTAGGTGTCAGGCGTTCCCATTCCACTCTTATCTTTTCTTTTTCAGGGGTGGCCTTCCCTTTGCTGATCTACTCGGTTTCCCTACTACAGGCGTCGGGAGTTCGTTCAAGGCAAGATCGCCGGTTCAAGAGTTGAGGAGTGTTGGAAAAATGAAAGATGTTCCGTGGAATGCGAAGGCGCTCGGTGAGGCACCTTCTCCGTAATAATTGAGAGGAAATGATTCGATCGGTCGGCTAGCTTTTGGGATCGAAGTTTTATTGGACATAGCTTCAGCCCTTGGTGAGGCTCATCGTACTGGTTTTTCGGTGAGTTTTTGCTCTCAATAAAGACGTTCCGGCCCAATGTTTCCTTCCTTTTTCATCATGCGCTTGTCTTCTTTTCAAGATTTTGACAGGCTCAAAGTCGAGTTGCTTCGTTACGAGTCCCATTTGTAGAATGTTGAGAAAGGGGAAGGTCCCTCCAGCTTTTACATATGGTAAAGGAAAGCGAGCTCGCTTCTTCAAGGTGCGAGGTGGACCAAAGCCGTGCTCGGGAGGTTCTTTTGAAGAAATAGGTATTCCGCCTTGTTTGCTCGTATTTCCTTCACATTTCCTCTTTTACCTTTGCTGGTCTTTTGAAGTGGTGCTGTTCCAGTTGAAGGATAAAGCGGATGAGTTGGAGTAGCTCTGGGGTGAGGTTGGTGCCGCCAACTGCGAACTTGGTAAGCTTCGGGCGCTCCTTAATGCTCATTTAGGGCTAAAGAGAAATTTCTAGCCACGACGTCCGATTTTGAGGCGCAACTTCAGGCTGCTCGCGCGGATAATTCTTCTCGGTTGAAGATAATCGCGAGGCTCTCATCTGAACTATCGTGGGCGAAAATCGAGGTGGCGGACGCCTGGGCCAAGGTCGTAATAAATAACACCTGTTCGGGGCAAAAGATAGCTGCTTATTCAAAGAGCGTCGCCATTGTTAGGGCCAAGTTGAAGAAGGCCCTTGATCGTACAAGCAATATCAGGGAGTACGAGAGGTACAAATCCCGGAGGAAGACCCTTGAGTAGATTCACGCTCGAGGTTTTGATCTCTCAGAGGAGATCAAATATGCCGAGGGAGCGGAGTTTGATGCCAAGTTTCTAATATCTGATGATGAGGGGGAGGCCGAGGTGTCGTAGCTGCCAAAAGGGAAATAAAGGAGGAAAGAACATTACCTGCTTCCTTTGTCGTGTATACACATATATAGATCCCATCATATGTTGTGGACTGAGATTCTGCCCTGTAATTGACATATAATTAATAAGAAAAAATGGGGGACCCTGTAATTTGTAATTTGTAATTTTTGCATTTCTGATCGCTGGAGTTTTCCCACCGGACCGATTAGATCCTGGAGTAGCCTTCAGGCTTGAGTTTCAGGTTCAGTCTTTGAGTAGGGATCCTGACTCGAGCTTATTTTATCCTCGAGCCCGTTTGGGCTAGGGAATTTCCGGGTTTAGTCTCTAAGTCGCGTTGCGATTCGAGCTGTAATTGACCCTTGAATCTTATTTGAGCTTTCGATCAATGGTGGTAGCCTTTCTGCTATTTGGTCATTGAGACCTTTTAGTATGAGGCCCGGAGGCATGCCCATTTGGTGACAGTGGCATTTATATTGCTTGGTCGTACAGACCTTTCGATATAAGGCCCTGAGGCTCGCTTAGCCGGCGATAATGGCACTTACGCTGTTTGGTCGTAGAGACCTTTTGATATGAGTCCCGGAGGCTTTGTTTAGTTTAACTATTTTGGATCTGGTCTCTGAATCGGGTTACGATTGGTGCTCTCTTTAATCCTCAAGTTCTCAATTTTCAATTTGATGGTCGTAGAGACCTTTCGGTGTGAAGCCCGGAGGCTTTGCTTAGCCGGTGACAATGGCACTTACGCTGTTTGATGTGAGCCTCAGAGGCTTTTGTAGGATTTGTTTTCCTCTCGTTAAGGTCTTTATTGGTTAGTTTGCCTAACTTGTCGTCAGTTCTAAAAGAACCTCGATTTCAATTCTTAATCGGTGATGTTTTGAGCACCTCGGAAGGTTCATAGCCCATAGGTCGAGTAGATCGACGCTTTTTCGATTTTAGAGCTGACATGGTCGGGACTCATTTTTTTCCTGCTTGAGAGAAGCCTGTGGTTTAACCGGTTCTTTCCGAAGTAGATTCAGAGGATTTTTTAGCAACAGTCGGGCGTCCCCGAGTCGCATTTTTTGGGCTGTAGCAACCGTTCCGACCGTAGTCGTGTGCATTTGGTCGGGGCCATTTTTGATCCCGAGAAGCAGTTTTAGGTGTCCACACCGAGCGTATGCCCTTTAGGGATTCTTACAAATGCGTTGAGTAGCCTAAACTGCGGGATTTTTCATGCCTGTTGAGGTCTTACAGTTTGCCATGTCTGTTGAGGTCTTACAATTTATCATGCCTATTGAGGTCTTACAGTTTATCATGCTTGTCAAGGTCTTACATTTTATCATTCCTGTTGGGGTCTTACAGTTTAAGGAGAATATATCTGGTTTTGCCGAGGGTGCCCGTTAGGGTCTTACAATTTTGGATTTTCCAGTGTGTGGCGATTGGCGACAGTCTCCGAGTCGTCGAGTTCGCTTGAAGACAACTACTCGTGAGCTCAAGGCTATTTTCCGGAGGCTTGGTCAGCCCGGAGTTCCGACCCTGGGGTGGTACAAATTGTCGAATTGCTCATGGTGAGTCTCCGAATATATCGGATCACTCTAGGCCTAAATACCGCCTTTTGTAGCCATGGGGTCGTACCGCGAGGGCTTTGCGAGCCCGGAACCCTGACCCTGGGGTCGCGAGGGTGCCGAATTAATTAAGTCTTCAAGCGTTTCGGGACATATTAGATGTAGAGGTTTTTTGCTGAGGATAAGCCGAAATATTTTTCTTCGAAATGTCGAATGCTTGGAAAATATTCCTTATTGCTTGGCGAAAATATAAGTTATAAATACATATTATTCAGTTGTCGTGAGTCTGGTCTACATGGGCGTGACTCTCCTGATTATCCGACGTGCTTGTATGGTCCCATATTGGAAAATAGAGAGAGAATGTGGACTTGTTGGGTGCAGTCTTGTTAATAATCTTGTTGGCGGAACCCTCTTCCTGATAGAAACCCGATCGAGGAAAGAATATCAGGCGGCCGCGGATCCTCGAACGGGATCCAGAACCACTGAATGCCTCGGCTGCCTGCCTGCGTACAGATTAGCAACAAGAAAAGGAAAAAGGGAAATGATAAAAGGATGTTGCGTTCCTAGGAGTATGCCCCTCGGCAGTCGTATTCCCCGTCCGGTCAGGCCGGGCCGAAGACGCGAGTTCTCTTACCCTCTCACCTCGTTTGAGGGTTACATCGGTCACAGGCGTAAGGCGAGGAATCTTCTTCTGTCGCTTGTAGCCAAATGTTTTGGCTCCGTGTCTGTCATGGAGTTTCACACCCTTGGAGGAGTAGGGTCGGGTCGCATCTCGAGCGACGTATTCTCCATTGTCTGTACAAAGTGTCTGCGTCCTTCATTACCCGATATATTAGCCCGAGCTCGGGCGGGCCGCGCAGGGGGAGCAATTTGGATGTTGTGGCAGTCCTATTGGCTTTGGCCCAACATTGTCGGTACAACTTTGGCTGATATATCTGTAGCCATTAATATACGTTTTATTTGAAAATGAGCTCGAAAGAAAGAAGATATTACCAATACGTTAATGCGATGCCGAGGTGAAGCCTCGTCGTCCTTTTTCCTCGAGCGAGAGGGTGTCCCCGGGGAGTACTCCACGAGATCGTCCCTTTCTGGTGACGGGCACTTGCATTCTACGTTCTACAGATCTTAGCGAGGTGTTGTCATCTTTTAATGGTTGTGACGATATGACGCAGCTTGCCGGCTCTACTTTGTTCGATTTCCCCTTGTCCATTGAGCTGGATCCGGGTTCGCATGCTTGGCAATGCTTTGTGGTCACCTTTGTTGGATGTCACAATTGTTGCTCTCTTGGGTCTGTAACTCCGAACTTGTGACTCTCGTGGTGGGCCACAGTTTCCTTGGAGGGATTTTGGTCGAAAAGGTCCAAGCCACCCGGAGTTTCCGGCTTTACTTATAGTGACTATTATGCTTGGAACTGCAACATTGAAATCGAACTTTATCGGGCGAGGTTTCCTTGCCAGTTGTGTTTTGTTGAATCTGGTATCATTGGGGGTTCCTCGAAGGTGTCGTCTTCGGGACACCGCCTTGTTGTTGCGAGATGCGCTGTTCCTTGGATCGTTTCTTCCATTCGCGACATACGGACGATGACTCCATTCGTTCGGTGTCGGCCTCTCTGTTGGGGATACGCCGATCCAGCGGGGGTCTCTCAAGGGCTATCTGCAGCTCTGACTTGGGTCCGGTGTTGGTTGTTACTATATGACCAAGCCTCGACCGGATATTCTGCTGAGCTTCGCTCAAATTGCTTCGAAGCTGCCGGGTATGCTTTGTTCGGGTTTTGGGCGAAGGCCCATGCCACCCTACTATTCTTTTGAGTTCTTTGCCGCCTGGCGTAGCACTTCCTCCAGCATCGACATCGTGCAAATGCTTTATTCTCTTCTCGGCATGGATTAATCTAGGAGATAAACTGTGAGTAGTAGGTTCCATTGCATGTGTAGATTTTACTTGTTTTTGTGGTGATTTTGGTGTTAAAACACCCAAATCGAAAGAGGGGATATCACCTACCGTAGATTTTTAGGTATTTTTTTGGGAAATTTGATGTTCTTCATGGGTTAACTTAAACTTGACTAAAAATGGGAACGAATTTTGTAGAATGATAACTTCAATATTTGGTGAATTTAAATGGAGAAAAATGAAGAACGTGGGTAGCTTTTATTCTTTAAAGAAGAAAACATACGTTAAACGTGGAGGAGTGAAGGGTAAAGGTAAAACGTAGGGGGGGAGTTAGGGGTAAAGGTAAAACGGAGGGGGGGGGGG
>MU702143.1:4910-22256 GCA_026770625.1 Nicotiana glauca | reverse complement strand
TTAGCTGCTTATTATTAATTTCAGCACTTTTATCCAAACACGTAACTGCTTATTTTTTAAATCAGTTTCAGCAGTTAAAAGTACTTTTCAGGACATATGCTTATCAGCTACTCTAAATCAGCTAAGCCAAACGGGCTCTTATTAACTGATTATAGTATGACGCTGATCTCGGGGAAAGTTTTCTATTTTCTTTTTTTTTTCGGCTCTAACTTTCAGCTCTCAATATGAATATATGGTTCGTATGGCTAATAGCAGCTGTGCCTACATAACCAATTTGATGTTCGTCTGCTGATGGGGGAATTGGCATTGTCCAGGTTATAGGGCTTCGTTGGTTTTATCTATCAAATCGGTAAATCAGACAAAACTTGGCTCTTTGGTGTATTCTTCATTTTGGTATATTTCTTAGTCAATGGAGAGGTCTTAAAAATGTACCAAGTGGACTAATGCAAGTATAATGCTAGTCCCGTAGGCCCTGAAAATTCTATTTGATTATCGTCCTAGTGCCTTATTTTACTTAGTGTCTTGCTATAATAGTTTTAACTTAGTTTAGACTATGGAGGTAAACTCTTCATAATCTTTTTCTCTGTGTGAAGGCAGAAATAGATTAATGACTTTTGAGAGGAATGCAAGATTGTTTGTCGGAGAAACACAGAATATTTTTTAGCACTTTATAATTTCTGCCACCAGCAATCAAGATCCTGGAGCTGATCATATATTATTACCGTCACCTTAGCAGTCCCCATACAAAAGTTAACAGACTTGGTGTTATGCTAGTATAATTTTGGACTTGACTATTTGTTAATGATGGCGTCATTACCGTTTTCATTTTAGAGAGCTCAGCTTTCAGTCTGTCGCCTTTTTTTTCTGTGTTAATTTTTAAAGAAAATATCTAACAGATTTAAAGTTTCTTGCTTGAAAATAGCTAGTCTGATGTTGTCTTAGTTGAGTTTGAGACCAAGTCAACTACATATGTCCATAAGATGCCGCGTGCATTATTTGTTGATTATTTGGTTTGTGGATAAAGCAAGATAGGTGTTTCTACTGTTACCCAGCCTTTGTGATAAAACTATCTTTCAGTGATTTTGCCAGCAAATACACAAGTTAAACAGCAGAAATTTCTTTCTATTGAATTAGGTTAATCTGTGGAAAAGAGAAGCTTTGCATATGTACAAGCATGAAACATGTAAAGGCTGAGCTTGGCACGACTTCCTGTCGAAAAGTAGAAGAACACCACAAAATCGCAAATAAGACTTTACATATTTGATATTAACTGTTAAAAAAAGTGTTTACCATCTACTCTTTTTAAAACTATCCTTCTGATGTCTTGACATTCCAAATAAAGCAGCCATCTTAATCACATCTTGGTGTCACTTCTTGTTGACTAAGTTTTTCATAAACTTCTTATGAGTTGTTATTCCAAATAAAGTAGCCATTTTGATCATATCGTGGTGCCACTACTGCTCACATATGTTGCTCGGACTCTCCGAAAATGTTGCCGGGTGCGTATCGGATCCTTCAAAAATAGTGTATTTTTGGAGGATCCGATACGCACCCGGCAACATTTTCGGAGAGTCCGCGCAACATAGCTGATCACCAAAGTTTTCATGAACATGTACAACTAGACCTTCATATCCTCATAATGTTGACATGTGGATGTTTTAATGCATCTTAAATGACTGAGGGCTGCCTCTACACAAGTAATTGAATCTAATGTGCCACCCTGCAGGTCCGTCTGCAACCAGATATTCTAAGTCAAATATTATTGCGCTCACCTGCAAGAGGACATTTTTTCAATTGACATTTTCACTAGACATTGTGCCCTCCGGCACAGTAGTCCAGAAAATAGATTAGAATGATACTTCTGGAAGTTTTGAACTTATAGAAACAAAACCTATAGTGAAGGATATCGTGGGAGTTATCAGATCTTGAGGCTTTTCGAGTTTTCTATTTTACATCCCATATCTATTGCTTGCTTGCTAATTGAATGTATTCATTCTATGTTAGTTGTATGAGCATTGTGATTCAGTTAATTTTGTTTGTTTATGAATGATTGAAAAAGTGTTATCCGCTCGTCTGCACCAAGTGTGTGGCCTAGTGGTAAATGAAGTGAAAGAATCATAGGTTCAAATCCTAACAGTGGCAAAAACACTAGAAAATTTCTTTCTATCTGTCCAAGTCTTGGTGGACAGAGTTACCTGTTATTTGATGTTGGTGGGAGGTAGCATGTATTTTGTGGAATTAGTCTAAGTTGCGCGTACGCTACCCCGTCCGACACCTAGGGTTATAAAAAAAATGTGTTATCTGCTTGTCTCTTTGTCATGGTTTCAGTTTTACTCCCATGGGCTTTTATGATCTCAAGTTGTATCTCTAGTGCTCCAGAAACTTGAGATTTTCTATTCACTTGCAAAATGAGGATGATTGTTAAAATGAAAGACCTTCCGCATTTTCTGTTCACTGCTTTGCTTGTGTATTGTTATGTGATCTCCACTGCGAGATTACCAGTTTTATGTTGTATCTTGTTGCATTCATTAAATTGTCCCTTCTGAATCTGATTACACAGAAATTCTGTGTGGAAGTCTTAGGTTTGCCTACAGTGAAGTGAGTAAAATATTTTGCCCCCTTTTCTCGTGTTTCTGCCGTAAGACATTTAAATTTTTTTTGTTCTCTTCAAATCCTTTTGGTGGTTAGATCAGCGGTTTGACTGAAGCTACATAATACCGAATTCATCCATGGATTTGATTTTCCTGTATCTTGTAGTTAATGCTGTCCAGACTTTGGAACTACAAAATAAACTGCTGAAAAGAGAATGCATAGTTGTTTTTTCTTTCAAATGATAATCGAACCCTACTGGAGAATGAATGCATATGATAAACCATAACCTCTGATTGCTGAAACATTGAATTCCCATTCTTTGCTGCGTTAGGTAATTCCAAGGAATTCCAAAGGTTAGACAAGCCATATTGTTTCTGGTGGTCTAGATACTTAACCAATTGTGTCTCTGAATCCTTTCAGAGTTTTAGTTATAAAAAAACTTGTGGATTTTTGGGCACTGGTTTGTTCATTTGCGCTCCTGTGTCCATCTGCAATTCCTCTCCGGGTTGAGCATCTAAAGCATTTATTTCTTTGGTAATTAAGAATTATATTTACCATGGAACAATGTATAATCATTACAAAAACCCAAATAAAAGAAAACAATCTGGAGTTGGACATATGGCCCAAAGCTCCGGTCCTCACCATAACACTCTAACCTACGACAAGCTCATGGATAATAGTTTAATTGTGCCAATCTGCCTGCTAGTTTTGCCTTCATCAAACCTATGAAATGTACATCTTGAATTACCTGCCTTACTAGTAGTAAAAAATGTGTGAAGTAGTCATTTTTTAAAGTGGTATTTACTTTTTATCCAGTATTTTTAATGCGGAGCAAAAGTAGTCACTGGTCTATTAAAATTAATATGAAAAGACAGTGTTACCCATTCCTTTCCAAACGGAAATACGCTTTTCTTCTCGTTGCTCAGAGTAGCAGAGTGGGAAACACAAGGTGACTTTACTACCATCAATGGAAGAATTGAGCACTTTGCTTTGTGGGTATTGCAAAACTAACTTTTCCAAAACTTCCTTGACCAATAGCTTTACCACGAACCAATCCATGAGATGAAGTTTGGTATTATTTTAGGCTTTTGTTTGGGTAGAAAAACAGAGTAGGCTGCAAGTCACAACGAACTCTGTTTTAACCCATGTTATTTATTTATATGGGATAGTTTTCCTATTTTTGTTTGGTTTTAGTTCCAAGTTCAAAAGTTAAGGACATGTAGTCCTGAACATAGAATGACAAGTTCAAAAGTTAAGGACATGTAGTCCTGAAGTCTTGAACTTAGAGTTCCAAGTTCAAAAGTTAAGGACATGTAGTCCCGAAGGCCTGATGTTAAGTTCAAAAGTTAAGGACAAGTAGTCCTCAAGTTAAGGACATATAGTCCTGAAGTCCTAAACTTAGAGTTACAAGTTCAAAAGTTAAGGACATGTAGTCCTGAAGTCCTGATGTTAAGTTCAAAAGTTAAGGACAAGTAGTCCTGAAGTCCTCAAGTTAAGTTCAAAAGTTAAGGACATGTAGTCATGAAGTCCTGAACTTAGAGTTACAAGTTCAAAAGTTAAAAGACATGTAGTCCTGAAGTCCTGAACTAAGAATGACAAGTTCAAAAGTTAAGGACATGTAGTCCTAGAGTCCTGAACTTATAGTTCCAAGTTCAAAAGTTAAGGACATGTAGTCCTGAAGTCTTCAAGTTAAGTTCAAAAGTTAAAGACATGTAGTCCTGAAGTCCTCAAGTTAAGTTCAAAAATTAAGGACATGTAGTCCTGAAGTTCTGAACTTAGAGTTACAAGTTCAAAAGTTAAAGACGTGTAGTCTTGAGGTCCTGAAGTTAAGTTTAAAAGTTAAGGACATGTAGCCCTGAAGTCCTCAAATTAAGTTCAAAAGTTAAGGACATGTAGTCTTGAAGTCCTCAAGTTAAGTACAAAAGTTAATGACATGTAGTCCTGAAGTCCAGAACTTAGAGTTACAAGTTTAAAAGTTAAGGACATATCATAACCTCAATTACCAAACATTTAGCACACCCGGCACCTTGTGCCCACGTATTTCTATCTCCCTTTGCATACATATGGTCCATAACCAATGCAATTAAGATATTCAAGGAGTTTCATTTACATAACATAAAGTAGAGTACAACTTCTAAACCAATTAGGAACTCAGCAAGAAAATATGAAGTTATTTTTAAAAATCATTTAAATAAAGAAAATATCATTTTCAATTAAAATACAACATCGAATGAATTATTACTTTTAACAAGGGATTTAATAAATTAACTTAGTAGAAATTCCTTTTTAAGTAAACTACAACCTCAGACGGTTTAAGGGAATTTAATTGAGTAACTAATTGAATTAAAAATTAAATAATTATTAAAATTTGAAGTATCGAAATATACATATAAATACGACGAAGTATTGAAAACACGATGAGGTTCCATCACAAAGGATCACAGCAGTAAAGGAATCTGAACAGCTAAAACACTTGAATTGATAACAACAAATAAGCATAGCAAACAGAAAGTGCACGGCATCACCCTTCGTGCTTTTCCTCTTGTTCTCACCATAAGAATCAATATATTCGGCACGGCATCTCCCTTCGTGCTTTTACCTCACATAATCATGGCACGGCATTATCCTTCATGCATTATCACTCATATCATGGTACGACATCACCCTTCGTGCTTTTACATTTACAATATCGGAAGGGTATCACCCTTCGTGCTTTTACACTCACTCACAAATATCACGCACGGCATCACCTTCGTGATTTTACACTCTTCCTTAACCAAGAAATAATCACAAAGCAATTCGGGCAAGGGAATCAATAAAATCACAATAGAATCCCCGCAAGAGAACAATAATATAATAACAATATCGCAGCAAGGAAAACAATATCATAAACAATACATACCGGCAAGGGAATCAACGACAACCAATCTCGTCCCAATAATTAACTTCACAAAATGAATCCCAACTTGAGTCAATACTAAAGTTGTCAAACGGGTCGGGCCTACCCATTACCGGACCGGCCCGGTTCATAAGGGGTCGAGTGGGCTGGGTAAGGGGGTAGGAGGGGTTTGGTAGGTTTAGTTTTATTTTCCGGTTAACCGAACCCGGGTAATCCGGAAGGCATGAACAGTACCCATACTGGTTAACCCGGACCGAAACCGGCCCGGTTCAACGGTAAAAAAAAAATTATATATTTTTTTTGAATTTTCCAAAGCAGGTGGGGCCCACTATCCGTTGGCTGACTCAATTTTCAGAACTGATCCGTTCGCCAACGGATCTATTGAAGAAATGGCCTTTTTTTTTTATGTTTTTAACCCTTTTTTGAATTTACAAAATTAACCTTTTTAAAAACTATAAATACTCCCCCCCTCTCTTCTTCATTTCTTCACTCAAATTTCATATCTCAATCTCAATTTCTCTCATTCTCCAATTTGCAATAATTCAATTCATCATTTCATCTTCTAATTTTATTTGACTCACTTTTCTTGAATTTAATTTATCGTTTTTTGTCATTCGGATTTTGAAATTTGAATTTTCAACTTTGAACAATTGAAGTTCAAAACTGAAATACTTGCTTGACAAGTTGACGTTTATTCGTGGTAACATCGGAATTGCTTAATCAAGTGCTACTTTTATTGTCGAATTCGGTGCACTCTCTCCAACTCTTTCTTTTTTTTACTATTTTAATTGCATATTTAATTTTAGTTTATACTTTAATTTTTACAATATGCTGAATGCTGCTAAAAGAGCGTGTAAAAAAGTTAGTGGTAGGGAAAATAAAAAAAGAGATTGTCCTTCAGCATCTGGTAGTAATAGTAATACCCAATTTACATATGTTTCCGAAACATCGCCTAATGATAATATAGATTATGAACAATTACAAGAAGATTTTGGAATAGAAGATAATGAAATAGGAATGGAAGATGAGATACCAGCTACACCTACTAGTATTGGAGCCGGTAGCGTTAGAGTTGGTACAAGGGGTGGTGGTCGTGGCGCTAGTAGTAGACCACCTGTGGCTCCGACTACTAATCGTAGAAAAAGAAGTAAGGTTTGGAATTTTTTTGAAATAATAGAAGGTACTGATAGAGTTAGATGCAAAATTTGTAAGGATACTTTTAAACATTTGACTGGAGGAAATTTAGGGGGGACTGGGACGCTTAGTAGACATATAAGAGTTGACCATCCCATAGAATGGGGCCTTGATGATGACAATCAAACAACTATTAACCCTACTACTGGAGGTCTAGTGAAATATGATAAAATGAGGGATCGTGAGGAGTTAGCAAAAATGATTGCTTTGGGTTGTCTACCTTTTTCTTTTGCTTCTTCATCATATCTTATTATGTATATTCAAAGGATTTACAATCCTTTATTTAAAGGTATCCCTAGAAGTACTTGTCGAGCTGATATCTTTAGACTTCATGGACAATATCAAACATACTTACGTTATTTGTTTAGCCACCTTCCTTGTAGAGTTTGTCTAACTTTTGATATTGGCCATGCTGTTAATGGAAATGATTATTTGACAATTACATGCCATTGGATAGATGATAGTACTTGTATGCAAAAACGTATTATCGCTTTTAAATATGATGAAGATCAGAGTCATACTGCTGCGTTTATAAGTAGTACTATTGTTGAAGTTGTTGAATTTTATAATCTAAACAAAAAAGTATTGTGTATGTCTTTTGATAATGCTTCTAACAATAATGCCGCAATTTCAATTTTAAAAATGCATTTGCAACCACCTCTTGATGATATTTTTCATGTTAGGTGTGCATGTCATGTTTATAATTTAATTGTTAAAAGTGGCCTTGATTTATTTTCAGTTGAGATTACTCATGTTAGAAGAGCAGTTGGTGTTATTCAAGGAAATAATAGACAATCTAGAATAAAAGAATTTAAGACTAAGTGTATCCAGTATAACCTTAAACCTAGATTCATGCCAGACGAAATTGTTACTAGATGGAATTATACATATATATTTTTAAAATGTTGCTACAAATATAGATTCCCAATAACTGAAGTTGCTAATGCACATTGTACTGATCCAAGGCGTATGTTAACAAGTGATACTTGGGAGGTCATTAATGATGTTGTTAAATTTTTACATAAATTTTATACAGCTACTGTTGAGTTTTCTGGAGCATATTACCCCACTGTTACTATGGCTTTAGTATATATAGCTGAAATTTCTTTTCTACTATATTAAGAAGAAAAAAAAAATATAAGTATGTTGTTGAAAAAATACAAGAAAAATTCAAAAAATATTTTTTCTCAATTCCTCCGATTTACTTAATTGGTGCAGTTTTAAATCCTTCTATTAAGATGTCTGATTGTCACCAATTAATGAATATTTTATATACTTATATGGAGATTGGAGAAACTGAAACTCCAACTTTATATGTCTCTATGAACAAGCTAAATGAATATTTACAACAACTATATAATTATTATGCAAATGAATGCGGTGGTGTTGCTGGTGCTGTAGGCAATATTAATCCCACTATGCACTGTACCACTTCTGCTACTATGGATGATAAAGAAGACCTTGATAGTTTTAATATTTTTCTACATTTTCTAACACTCAAACCAGTAGCAGGAACATGATAAACTTCAATTCTACTTGCAGAAGCAAAAAAAGCCTCGCACAAAGGAATTTTCACCGTTGGGATGGTGGCATGAGAATGGAAAGCAATTTCCTGTTCTTTTCGCTATGGCTAAGGACGTGCTGAATGTGCCAATTTCTACTGTTGCATCGGAGAGTGCATTTAGCCAAGCAAGACAACAACTTGGAGACACCAGCCACTCATTGGGAAGCAATGCTTTGGAAGTTTTAGTATGTTTTAGAGATTGACTTAGACCGGAACGAAAAAATCAAGGAAAGGAAGATGTTGATAGCCCAGAAGACGAGGAACTTGGAGATATATTAACACATGGAAACCCATCCGAATTTAACACTCCAGAAGAAGGTCAATCGGTTCATATTGATTATGATGAACTTACTAAGGCGATGCAAAACATTTGAATTTACTACTTTACTTGTTAAAAAAATGTAAACCTTTCATTTTTTTAAGTTTGAAACTTTAAATTAAGAAATAAAAGTAGCACTTACAATAAGTGCAATTTTTTCCCATATTTCTTGTATTCTTTATGTTAGTACTTTGTATTAATATAACTTACAATATTTATACTAAACCCGGCCCGGCCCGGCCCCCTCAACCCATGACTCGTACGGTTCAATTTTTACCCGTATGAGCCCGAACCCGTTAAACCCATTAATATACAACCCGGAACCAACCCGGAACCGGCCCGGCCCGAAACCCGTAGGGGTCAAAAAAATTTTGAACCGGCCCGTCCCAGTAGGCCCGTTTAACACCTTTAGTCAATACTCAAAAACGGTCAAATACCAAGGAATTGCCATAAGCTTGGTTCAACATGAATGCTCATCAAGTCAAGCATGAATAGTACATAATAAGGATCACGAAAAGGAAACCAAGAAGCACACTAACCTTAACAAAGCAACAAGACATAATAATCACGTAATAATTACACTGGTAACTACAACAAATGAACATGTAACATATTTGCACGAAGTCATAGGGGAACTCACAATCAAGAAGTATCAAAACAATAAGGAAGGATATCACTTCAATTAAGG
Source organism: Nicotiana glauca (assembly GCA_026770625.1). NCBI lineage: Eukaryota > Viridiplantae > Streptophyta > Magnoliopsida > Solanales > Solanaceae > Nicotiana > Nicotiana glauca. The sequence continues at coordinate 13,000 of MU702143.1, read as the reverse complement.
AAATTAGGGGCCAAGTAACGCGAAAGAATTAGAGGAAAACTAGCAACATCATATGGAGCATATAGAGGTAATTTAAGCAATCAGAAAACTCAAGCATGACGGAATACTTTGCACATAATGAACAAAAGGACCTAAGAACCCTAGAAGCAAATTTTTCACAAATAAGTCCGAGCACACACTCGTCACCTCATATGCATGGACTACAATTAGCATAGAAGACTCAAATCCTAAGGGGAAGTCCCTCACATGAGGTTAGGCAAGATACTTAATTCAATCCGGCCAATTTAATACTCGATTCGGATTTTTCTTTACCAATCCATCAACACTCGGCTCAACCTAGCCAAAAACGACTTAAATACATCTAATAATGCAAGAGAAAATAATTCCAATTAAAAAAACTATGATTCTTATACAATTTAAAAAAATTCAACAAAAGTCAACTCCTCGAGCCCAAACCTCGGAACCCAACAAGATTTACAAAAACCGAATACTCATTCCGATATGAGTTCATCCATACAAAAATTATCCAATTCCGATACCATTTGGTCCTTCAAATCATCATTTTACATTTTCGAAAGATTTTACAATTTTTTCCAAATTCCATCCCAGATAACGAATCAAATGATAAATTCAATGATAGATTCATGTATTTTAGCCAAATCCGAGTTAGAATCACTTACCCGATGAACTTCTTGAAAAACCTTCGAAAAATCGCCAAGATCCGAGCGCTCTAGGTAAAAATATGAAATAAAACCCTAAATCTCGTAGTTGTAGTGCACCTCCGAGATTTCCTTCACTGTTGACAGCGGAAAAACCATCGCTGACCGCGGTAAATCCACCGCTAAAGCGAAAAATATTGATTGCAGTGACATGTTTTAGTATTTTGGACATAATTTTCTCTACAAATGTCCAAATTGTGATTTATTTAGCTTTATGAAAACTAGACACGAAGGGCTACAACTTTCATTTTTGAATCATCTCAAAGTTCCTTTTAGATCAAAAGATATAGGTTTCCGAAGTCAGACCAGTGAACCTGCAGATTCTTCCTCACCGCGGACCGCGGACCGCGGACCATTTTCCGCCTCAGCGGTAATCCCACCGCCTCATCGGTAAGACTTCTGCCCCTAGTAAAGATTTAAGCATCATAACCATTTTCTAATAGCCGGACTCGCTCAAAACTCACTCGAAACACATCCGAGGTCCTCGGAACTTCAACCAAATATACCAACACATCCCATAATATCATACAAGCTTAGCCACATTCTCAAATTATATCAAACAACGGTAAAACCACGAATCAGATGCCCAAACGCATGAAAAGCACTATGAAATTCAAGAACCTCTAGAATTGCAACCAAACGTCTGAACCACATTAAATCAACTCCAAACGATACCAAATTTTGCAGGTAAGTCCCAAATGAAATAACGGAGTTGTTCCAACTTTCGGCATCGCATTTCGACCTGGATAATATAAAAGTCAACTATGGGTTAAACCTCTCCATTTTTCAAACTTCAACTTTTCCAACTTTCACTGAAATGCCTCAAATTACCCTACGAGCCTCCAGATCCAAATCCGAACACACGCCCAAGTCCAAAATTACCATACAAAGCTACTGATATCATCCAAAACTTATTCCGGAGGCGTTTACTCAAAAGTCAAATTCCGATTAAGTTCTCTCCGCTTAAGCTTCCAAAGCTATATTCCTTCTTTCCAATTCGACTCTGATTCATCCGAAAACTGAATCCAACCCTGCACACAAGTCGATATACAGAGTGTGAAGGTGATCTTGACCTCAAACTGTCGAACCGGACGCAATTGCTCAAAACGACCAGTCTGGTCGTTACAAGAATACAATTGGATTATGTTGAAAAAAACTAAAAAAAATAAGTTCAATGAAAATCGAAAAGGAAAAAAATAAATAAAATGAAAAAAGAAATAGCCAAAATTAAGTATGAAATCAAATTATGGTTAAAAAACATATAATTGAAAAAATTTAAATAAAAAGAAAAGGAGAAAAAAAAGTAAAATATAGAGAGTAAAAGAGGAAAAGAGGTAATTACACACAAAAGCTACAATAGGTAGGAAGAGTAATTAGTTTAATGGGTAGAAAAGTTAATGGGTAGGCAAGGGTAATTAGCTTGGTTTTCGTGGACTCCACAAAAAAAACGATCGTGGTTTGGTGTTGGAAAGAAACCCGACTATAATTTGTTTGGTTTGGTTTAACTAAAAAAAATCAAACTGAAACCAAACCAATCTGACATTACATTTATACAACTTTAAAAAATATTTTGTGCATATAAATATTTATCGTAATATAATTTATAAATATTTCTTAAACTTCTTCACAGTTTTATCTTTAAAAGTATTATTTAAAGTTTGGACTTAACATTCTTGAATGGTCCAATAAATTTTATATCCCATAAAGGTAATAAGCAAATAAAGTTCTAATCAATACTCATGCTAATAAACGAATTCAGTTCAACACTATGAATGACAATAGTGTTTGATATCTATTTTTTTGTTTTGCGTTGATTTATAATGAAAATATATAACCTAGTTTATCTTCTTTTTTTTTACGTTTAGTTGTGTAAGTAATAGTACTAATTACTTGTATTTACTTTAGCATGACCTATATATTAGATTATGTTAATTTTTATTATGGTGTATTAATTAGTAATATTTTCTTTGTGCGCTTTTATTATCTATGTTATTGAATATTTTAATACAATGTTATGACTCATCTCATATTATTATTTTATTTACTGGAAAAATACATTATATAGTTGTATCCTATTAGAACTAAAATAATTTATTGGAGCGACAATTACATATTTTGTGCTATTAAGACTTTATTAGGGAAAAATTCGAGATTAAAAAATCCGACTTTATTGGTTGGTTTGGTCTATAAATTTAAAAACTCGACATCATTAGTTTGGTTTGGTAATTAAAAAATCCAAACCAACCCGATCTATGTACACCTCTAATTCATATATAGAATTAGTCATATGCTTTAAGATTTTTTTATATTTTTGTGCTTTTTTTTTTGCACTAAAATTTATACAAGTTTAAATTTTTGTTTTGAATTTTGATGGTAAGAGCTGAATCATCTAAGAAGAGTATAGCTTATCTCTTATATAGTGTTCAAAATTAAAAATAAGTCATAACACACTAAATTTTTTGGGGTCAATTCATTATTTGGTCATTACAAAATATCATTTTGCTTTGAGGATATTTTAAATTGTCATTTTTGTTTATGATTCTAGTGGGACCTATAGGCCATCCAAGTCAGCATTTGTGATTGTATTAGAAAATTGGTGTAAATTGAAAGGCTTCATTGCAATTAAAATATTATTAAACCATATGCCTAGGAAAAAGAAGCCAACGATGTAAAAGAAGCCAATGAATTTCCTCCATCAGTGATCAATCCAAGCTTTCCAAAACTTCTATTGTGTGAAAAATAGCTGCATTGAGTTCATAAATGTCTGGGCAAGTAATACATTAATTCAACTTTTATTTTATTTTTTTATTATTTTATAATTATTTTTTAGAAGGAGGACTCAAGGAAGAAGATGAACCAGAAAAGAGATTGATTGCTGAAGTAGGAGATTTGTATATTAACACTTAGGAGATAATAGTATAAATGCAAGAGATTTGTGTTTCGAAGTAAAAGGATGAACCGAAAAAGAAATTTGATAGATTAAGCAGGAGATTTATATAGCAAAACGTAGAAGATCTTAGTACAAAATGCAGGAGATACTTATATAGTAAAACGTAGGAGATATTAATACAAAATGCATGAGATTCTTTGAAATGCATGAGAATTAGTAGGAACTATAAGAGATATTTATGTTATCATAGGAGATTTGATATATAAAGCATAAGAGATCTGCATATTAAATGTAGGATGTTGCTATTATAAAATGCAAGAGATAGTTATTAATTGACTTTTATTTTTTTTTACAGGTGACCAATATATATAGATAGCAATGGGTGACTTGACTATTTGCATTGAGTTTGAGTATTGTTGGAATTTAAAGGCATTGGATTTTAAAGTCTAAGAATGTGAATTGGAAATAGTGGGAAATAAAATGGAGGAAAATGAAAATTTGAATGAAGTGAACTTTTGACTTGCACTTTGTCCCTTATTGGTGCGGGACAACTACATTTGTGTGCTTATATATAGAATCACTTCTTAAAGCTCTTAAAAGGAGTTGAAGAGAATGAACCCTCGCGCCGTCGTCGTCGCTCGGCTCGGCTTCGGCTTCGGCTTCGGCTTTATTTAATAATTAATTAAATGCCAGATCACTGCTGAAGATTCAGAAGGATAGCCTGGCCGCGGTAGGACCGCGCCAGAACCCTGCTGCAGATTCAGAGGGCCACTCTGGCCGCGGTCCTGGCGTAATCGCGGTAGGACCGCGGTAGGCAGCGTAAACTTCTGAAAAGAAACCTTTTCCAGAACAAACATCACACCTCTTCCAATAATTGCCTATAAATTCAGAGGCATGGCTTCGTTTTTAACACACCAAAAATATTACAGAACTTCTTTCTTTCTGAAAATACTGCATTCTAATTCGCAGTCTCTCTCTCTCGAATTCGTAAGTGTGATTTTGCTCCGTTCTTTAAGTTCGTTGGTATCCTGTAGTTTGTAATGCCACTGTTGCAGGAAGGTTTATTCCGTTTTATCCTGGGAGGATTTAATCCATTACCTTGGCAACGTGTGAGGGGGTTAAAATTTTTTAAGGATGCACAAGCAAATTGTGGACTCGGAATATTTCTTAATCTCTACTGTTTTTCCAGTTTCTTTTATTCTTCTAACAGTTTTCTGATTTTGTGCTTTAACACAGTAGTAGCGTGCACAAGCTTAAGGAAATTTTATATATACTAACGTTTCTGTGTTGAAATATATATTATAAACTGTTATCTATATTTTGTATATTGTTTTGGAGACTATAGCCTTCAATATTTCTACTCCAAGAATTGTACTGTCCAGTTTAAAGTATATCAAAACTTTACTGGAATAATAAACATACGGGTTTGAAGTATATAAAAACTTCACCATTGTTACGTGTTGTATGTTTGGTTTGGTATTCAGTTTGAAGATATCAAAACTTCACTGATTGAACGAATTTCTGTCTTGTTTCCAACTCTACAGAAAAAATGACGAATGAAAACCAAACTAATGGAAATGTTGCGGGAATGAGTGCTACGGTTACGAGTGTTGCTGCCTCGTCAAGCCGTTCAACTCCTGCTCATGCTATGGCACCAGCAGAAAAACCCGGAAAGTTTTTCGATATCGACTTCAAATGTTGGCAAATGAAGATGCTCTTATATCTTACTACATTGAGTTTGCAGCGATTCATCAAGGAGGATCCTCCGGTCCTGGCTGAAAACACTCCAAATGACGAACAATTTGTTGTAAGTGAAGCATGGAAACATTCTGATTTCTTGTGAAAAAACTACATTTTGAGTTGTTTGGAAGATAGCCTGTACAATGTCTATAGTGTCATGGAAAATTCAAAAGCAATATGGAATGCGCTTGAGAAAAAATACAAGACTGAGGATGCCGAACTTAAGAAGTTCGTGGCTGCAAGGTTTTTGGATTTCAAGATGATTGACACTAGATCGGTCATAACTCAAGTCCAAGAATTACAAGTTATTGTGCATGAACTCCTTGCTGAAGGTATGACCCGAATCAATAATTTTATTAATAAGATTTATTTTGTTATTAATTATGAATCTATTATTGAAGGTATAGTAAAAAATGAGGCCTTTCAAGTTGCCGCTTTCATTGAGAAATTACCTCTGTTGTGGAAAGATTTTAAGAACTATCTAAAACACAAGTAGAAGGAGATGACACTTGAAGACTTGATTGTGCGTTTGAGGATAGAAGAAGACAACAAAAATATTGAAAAGAAGTCACGTGGGAACTCGACAATAATAAGGGCTAACATTGTTGAGGAGACGCCACAAAACAAGAAGAGAAAGAAGGCTTCTGGACCAAAGAATTACCCAAGAAAGAAAAAGTTCAAGGATAATTGCCACAACTATGGAAAATCTGGGCATAAGGCCGTGGATTGTCGTGCACCAAAGAATGATAAGAAGAAGAAAAATTAAGCTAACATGGTTGAAAATGTTGACGAAATGGAAGACTTGTGTGTCATGTTGTCTGAATGCAACTTGGTAAGAAATCCTAAAGAATGGTGGATAGATTCTAGAGCCACCCGCCATGTTTGTGCTAACAAGGAGTTATTTTCTTTTTATGCCCCTGCAGGCCAACGAGACAATTTTCATGGGAAATTCGTCTACAGCAAAAATTGAAGGAGTTGGCTAGATTGCGCTGAAGATGACGTCGTAAAAAATAGTGACTCTAAACCAAGTTCTCCATGTTCCAGAAATTCGCAAGAATCTTGTGTCTACATCACTTCTTGTCAAGAATGGATTCAAATGTATTTTTATTTCTAATAGTGTTGTACTAAGTAAGAATGATATGTACATACGAAAAGGTTACCTGAATGAGGGCCTTTTTAAGCTAAATTTAATAGCAGTTCCTATCAATAAAGTCAATGCTTCTTCTTACTTATTTGAGTCAAACACTTTATAGCATTCACGCTTAGGTCACGTCAACTTCAAAACATTGCGAAAAGTGATAAATTTAGAAGTATTGCCAAAATTTGATTGTATTAATTCCAAATGTCAAATATGTGTGGAATCAAAGTATGCTAAGCATCCTTATAAGTCCGTTGAAAGGAATTCAAGTCCTTTAGACTTAATTCACACAGATATTTGTGACATGAAGTCAACACCATATCGCGGTGGAAAAAGGTATTTTATTACTTTTATTGACGATAGCACGAGATATTGCTATGTTTATTTACTTAATAGTAAAGATGAGGCAATTGATGCTTTCAAGCAATACAAGAGTGAAGTTGAAAGACAACTAAACAAAAAAATTAAAATGATAAGAAGTGACAGGGGTGGTGAATATGAATCTCCTTTTGAAGAAGCATGTTTGGAAAATGGCATTATTCACCAAACAACTGCCCCTTACTCTCCACAATCTAATGGAATTGCGGAGAGAAAGAATTGAACGTGGAAAGAGATGATGAATGCGTTGTTGATAAGTTTTGGTTTACCACAGAACTTGTAGGGGGAAGCTATACTTACAGCTAACTGAATAATCAACCGTGTACCTCATATTAAAATACAGTCCATTCCCTATGAAAAATGGAAAGGAAGGAAGCCCAGCTTGAAATACTTCAAAGTGTGGGAGTGTTTAGCTAAGGTACAAGTTCCTAAACCTAAAAGGGTTAAGATAGTTCCAAAAATGGTTGATTGTGTATTTATTGGATATGTAACCAATAGCAAGGCATATTGTTTTCTGGTTCATAAGTTGGAAAATTTGGAGATTCACGTTAATATGATAATTAAATCAGATAATGTTGAATTCTTTGAAACTATTTATCCGTATAAAAAGGAAAGTGAAGTGACCTACAAAAAGTCAAAATGACCTTGGGAGAAAATAACAGATGGTATGCCTAATGAGGAAAATCCGAGAAGAAGTAAACGTCAACGAACATCTACTTCAGTCGGTCCAAATTTTCTGACTTTCCTACTAGAAAATGAGCCTCGTACCTTTAAGGAAGCAATGTCTTCCTCAGAAGCACAATATTGGAAAGAAGTTGTTAATAGTGAAATAGAATCCATATTGAGCAACCATACATGGGAATTGGTTGATCTTCCTCCAGGTAATAAAATATTGGGTTCTAAATAGATTTTCAAAAAGAAAATGAAATACGATGGTACTATTGACAAATACAAGGCAAGACTTGTTGTCAAAGGTTTTAGACAGCGAGAAGGTCTTGACTATTTTGACACATACTCGCCGGTAATAAGAATTACATCCATTCGGATGCTAATAGCGTTAGCCGCCTTGTATGATCTTCAAATCCATCAAATGAATGTAAAAATAGCCTTCTTAAATAGTGATTTAGAGGAAGAAATTTACATGGACCAACCTGAAGAGTTTGTGGTTTCGAAAAAAGAAAAGAAGGTGTGTCGACTTGTTAAGTCCCTTTATGGACTAAAACAA
>MU702139.1:174580-229987 GCA_026770625.1 Nicotiana glauca | reverse complement strand
CTTGATGCCATAATCCACGAATTTGAAGCATATAGGGAGGGATTGATCCCACCATTGAGTCCGAGTGGATTGCCCGGGGACTTATTAGGAGAATGTATTGAGATATGGATAGATTAGAAAAACATATCGCTAAGAAGGGAGTGTCCTTGTCCTTATTGATATATCTGCACCATCAGATCATGTGGTATATCAGCACGTTACCTACGTACGTTAGAGATGTGGAGTCTAGGGGTATCGATTAAGCTATTTCCCTACCAACCTAACGTCATTAAGTGAGTCAAATCAGAATTTATACTTATTGTATATGTACATCCATATTGAAGAATTCTCATAAACATGGTCTTAACAAGGTGTTGAATAACAAAACATTGCATGTATCTACTCTTTTGAACGAGATGCACTATTCGTGAATCCACTCTATTATGAATTCTCTTATTTAGATTCTCATGGAATTAAGTTCTATAATTATGCCCTTGAATTGAGTTATAACTCTAGGATTGATATTTCCCACTTGGTTTTCCTAAAGTTCTCACCAAGGGATTATATCCGATGAATTTCTTACAGAATCTTTTTATTTAAATGGACAAAATCTACTCGCTTGTGCCTATACATGCACCGTTGTAAAGTTTACCTATGTGGTGTCAAGTTCTATGCAAAGAATCCTGGCGTTGTGATCCGTCGCGAGTCACTCTTTACTCAGTTTTGTATATGGCTTATATGGTTTGAATAGTCAATCGACTCTCTTACGAACATCATCATGAAAGCTTCTCACTGCCTAGTAACATAAGAGCGTACCGTAACACCTCACATGAGTGCATGTCAATCGAAATGTCACCGTGTACATGAATATAAAGTCTCTCTGAAAATTGAGATCCTCACGTCCACTTCATAGGAAGATCATATGTCGCCATAACTTTCGTGTCCACTTGGGACATCGCGCAGTAAGTAGCTCACCTTGTCCTGGTATTGTGGTTGCTCGTGGCATGGTCGTATATTTTAGTTGGGAGCTAATATAGCAGAAGCATGTCCAACTTATAACAAATGTTTGTCTCCTCTTTACACCTCGATAACATGTGTTAATTGTGTTCTTTAGTTAGTGAATTCATTGTGCTAGTTTTCCCACACTTGTTTGATAACCATGAGAGAACATATCCTTCTATGAGTCATTGAAACACTTTTTGTCTTGTAAGGACCCTTACTAGGCTCTCCGTCAAGACCAAGCACACCTTTGGGGGTTATTATAGCACAACGCCAGTTTCTCATGTTATTCTGTCTTTCATTAGCATCTGGATAGTTCTCAAGTTAAAATCTATGAAGAACTCATTAAGAATATTAGCAAACCCTCCATGATTATTATATACTATCTCATTGAGTTCCCATATCACTTCAAGTTCATCAAGGGTTGATAGCATGTCGCAATTGCTGAGATCGAATGATCTCTTCTCGATAATGGATTATCTACACATGTGCTAGTCCAACGATCTGCTTATCAGACTAACTCTCGCCTATAGGTTTTGGGTTGACCGAGGATAAATACACCTAGTAACACATTCATATATAAAAGCCTTTCTCTCGGTCATGTCTTATAACGTCTCCCAATATGGCTCGTAATAGCTGGTTGTATAGAAGTGTGTTGTAGAGCTTCATTATGAAGTAGAGTTGCTAAATATAATTGGATTTTTGAATGCTGGAGCTATACATCACGTGACTACATAGAGAGACCTTCTTTCAAAAAATGTAGCTTCTTATAATCGCTTTATATTACCACCGTTCCTAGTGGTTACAATGTAAAGGTTACTTACATAAGGCTCTTTCCCTTTCTTTTCAGTTGTCTTGCATCATGTGTTGTTTACCCGTAATCTTCGATGCGATATTACCTCGATGTCTCGACTAGTTATCCAACGATATGATCTGATTTAATTAACCTTACTTTTATGTACTCTACAAGCGCCCTGAGAGTGTGTAAATTTCCCCTTTTCTACAGACTTCTAATGTCTTCAACTCTGTTTAAGCTTGTCGATTCCAAGTGGTGCTCTTAGTTGTACTGCCTTACAATCTATTTTCATCTGATAACTCTCATTGTAAAAACTCATTTTATGTTTCATGGCATCAAAAGACAAAGTCTTATAGCATCAAGGGCGGGGACGTATTCCTTTTGTTAGAATAAATAAATAATGCTGGTACTCCTTGTAGAGGCTCTTCTAACGATCATTTACCTGCTCTGCTTATTCCTATGACTAGATAACCTAGGTTGCTTATCCCTGATAAATGCATTAAGACGGCTCATTCTTTTAAACTTATCCATGTGGGCACTTTGAGGCCTTGTTCTATACCAACTCGTAATGGTTTTAAGTACCTTCTCGTCATTGTTATTGATTTTCTAAGACTACGAAGGCTTGTCTCATGGGTTTCAAAAGTAATGATTTTCCTTAAAGTTCGAGATTCAATTGCCATGATTTCAAACCAAAGTGTATATCTTTTTCCAAAGTCTTAAATGGGTCGGATTGGTTGGGTTACGTGACTTTCTTCTCACTCTACTTCTAGAATAATTGACTATATCAGTTTCATGAGAGGATAGTATTGCTACCCTTGGTATTACACCTCCTTGGGAGGATAGGAGTGTCATTTGTCTTTCTCCCTGGAGCATCATGTTAACCATTAGAACGCCTCTAATCAGTACATGATTTCTTCCCAACATCTAGATGTCCGAGCTATATGGTTTTACTTGAGAAAAGGATGAGATTAGATGCCCTCGGATTTTTGCACATATCATGAGCATATCAATTTGAAAGACAAGTTTGGTCGTATCTTTAGTTCCCTCATATATGATCAATTATCAGGAAGGGTTAAACTGTCTGAAATATGATAATCTCGTAAGCATTCAACTTCTTTTCATCCTCATGGACTTGTGGCATAGATTTCGTGTGTCAAGTAATGTTAAGAGTGTAATTCAACAACATGTATTTTGAAACCCGTATCACATTCAAGGTGCCAGAGTATTCTTATTCTTGATAAATGGATTTTCCTTACACTCTAGAAAACGAGTGGTTCACGTACTCGAGTATTCCTACTTAGTGGTTCCTATTGCCAATGTACGAGTTACCCCTATGACTTATTTGTCTAATAATTGATGTCCTCATAATAATTAACCACGTCAGTATTGTTAGTAGTAACCTTATGTGTCTCTTAGCATATAACCTCACGAAATGCTTAGCTCAGCACATTAATGGATTCCTAAATAACTCCAGCCTGATCTTGAACTCTGTTGTTCCTCACTGTATTAGATCCATTGGGTATTGTAAGTTCAGATGAGTCAAAGGTGAAGCTTCACAGTGTGATCATATAGATATTGGATAGGTAATTTTATGGTCAATTTATGATATCACATTTTAGGGTAATCGTTGAAGGTCGTCAAGGGTTTAGTGTGAGTGTTCGCCTAGAGACTTAGAGTTTGGAGGGTGAGCAGGCTATTCTCAATGTTTTCCCCTGAATATGTATGTGAGTTGATAATAAAGGTAGCATAAGTTTATTCCACAGTAGGCCGCACTAGGAGTATGAAGTGTCCCCATGGTTGTTCGCCTTATGTTTTATGGATCCACATGTTTATGTCCCAGAAAGTGGGTGGAGATCAATTGTGTATCATTACGGTGGAAATTAATTAAGGTAAAGTTAGTGGATAGTTAGATTATGCAAAATATCTACTTGTTACCCTTGTTAAGCAAGTTTAGGGGTCAAAATTGCTACCGTGAATGTGCTCTGGAGAAGTCTGTAGATATAAGTGTCCATTGAAGGCCAAGAGTGTTGTGGAAATAAAATATTTTCTCTTGATTGCTTAGCAGTTGGTTTTTATGTGTGCAGTCCATGCCCAGGTATCATCGTGATAAAGTAGTGTTTGTAATGATGTGGTTCTTGTTATCAATATATAAATATTATGGTGCTTTATCGAGTTTAGGAAGCCACATGGAAAGCGGAAGATGAAATGAAAGAAAAAAAAATATCCCCATCTGTTCGTACAAGTGTAGTAGTGATCGTGCGAACTCTTATCTCTAAGTAAACTAGTGTTGTGTTCCATTTGGTGCAAATACACCCCATATCTCCCCTAAATGCTTTACTATTGCAATCCCTCTGGTGGTGTAAGAATGTTATGTGTTGTGATTGTCTAAGTCATGCAAAACTCGTTTTAGTAAATGAAAGTTTATAGGGACTTATGTGATAAGTAAACAACTAATACTAGCATAGATTGGTAATGATTAATTGAAAGGCATGTAGTATGATGAAACGATTAACTTATATGGGACTCATTGAAGTGACTAATTTACGTGGAGAATGTAGCAAGTGATTGAGTACGTGCAATTGTTGGGGGTAATGAATTGTATACCATTTGTAGACATGATAGGAATTGTGTAATGGTTCTTGGAAATATGTTTCGGGGGCTCTCTGACATGTGAAAATGTCCAAATTACAAAGGAAACTCTGGCGAAATTTTCGGAAATCTAGGGAGTTAGCTAAATTTGGGGACTGTCAACCTTTTTCGGGTTGTGAAGAGGAGAAGATTGCACTAAGACTGTTAATAAGCGAACCTTGATCCTTATTCGAGGACGAATTATCTTAAGTGGGGGAGGATGTAAGGCCCCGTAAAATCCCTACTCGAAAACTCGGATCCCGTGGTGCCAAGTTAGGAGCATGTGTTAGCAATTCATAAATAAGCGAGCCGCGGCGCGAACCTTTTTGGATTGAATAATGCATTAAAAAGTCAAGAATAAGTTTCTAGAAAAAAATTGAAAGAAATGCGGTCTAGAATGCGGCCGCAAATCAGGTATGCGGACTACATATCTGCCGCGGAGTTAGTCAGAATGATGGTTAAAATTGAAGTCAGCTATGCGGTCGAAATGCGGTCGCACATAATCAAAATGCGGATCACATAGTCATCGCATATTTTCCTTTGAATTTTGCGAGGGTCAGTTCTGCGGTGCACTTTGCGACCGCAGAACGTGAATGTCGACCACAATCCTGCGGCAGACACAGTCAGAGTGTCCAATTTCTGGGGAGCATTTTGCGGTCCATTATGCGGACCGCATGTTTACTCTGCGATCGCAAATGCGATCGCATATTTGACTCGGAGCTCCAATTTTCTAATTTTTAACCCGACCTCCATATCGATATATCCGGTGTTATAGCTCATTTTAAGCATTCTTCTGAGCATTTTCTAGAGGGAGAGAGAGGGTTTTCAGAAAGGGAAAGTCTCTCCATCAAATTACTCCATAAGATATGGCTAAATCCTTGAAGAAAATCAAGTGAAGACCTTTAGACCTTCATCTCAAGAGGTAATACTTCATCACCCCAACTCTTATTTGTTTTATTCTCAGATATAAGGGGTCACTAGTGAGGCTATTCATGGGTATAACAATGGATTCCTTGAATGCATATCAAACCTTAGAGTAGTGGGAGGTGGTGAATTAAAGAGGGCTACAAAATGATATAAATTGCTCTCAAAAAGGGACCTAAGATCACATTGCACCTCTAGGGTTTGTCAATATGCTTGAATCAAGCTAGAGTCTCAATTCCATCTCTAATTCTCGATTTAATTTGTAATTCTTACTCAATAGATCGAAGTGCTAAGAGTTCCGAAAATTTGTAAAAGAGTAAGGAAAGCTTATTGAGGTATGTATGGCTAAAACCCCTTTTTTATTAGAAATTGAGCTCCATTGTCATTTACAAAAGTATGGTAAGAGTAGAATTGGCTAGAGTATTGATTGTTACTACACATTAATTGATTTGCATATATCTATACATATTCGTGAAGGATGTGCCTCAATGTGAATAATGTACCAATCTTGATAATTAGAGAATGATGAAAAGTACAGTTATGTTTTGAAATACTTGGGCTATAAGCCAACATTGAAACAAAGAATTATTCATGCTAGCTACGTGCTCACTTACCTGTGATTGCAACTTGAATTATCTTTGATATATGTGTCTATGATCACAACTTGTAAAACGAATATTGGAAAGGGAAAACGATGTGATGATTGTGGCCATGAGTGCCCAAGAATTGTTATGATATGTGTGGAATAAATATTTGAATGTGTTGACTAATGAGAATGGAGTAATGCCTCCAATGAGGTGACCTAGACGATCGGGTCGTGATCGGATACCATGCCGCACACATGGTGGTAATGTGCTGATATTGAATTCCGGATAAGGGAAATGAAATATTGATTGAGAGTAATGCCTCCAATGAGGTGACCTAGTCGATCGGGTCGTGATCGGATACCATGCCGCACCTTCCCCTCGGGATAATTTCAAGTCCTTACCCAAACTCTGGTTTTCATCTTTAATTTTTACTAAAAGTGTCCTAATGCACTATAATCATTAGGTGGCGACTCTCCAAACTCTAAAAAAAAAACCCAATTCCCAAAGTGGGAAAATAGTTGTCTTCCCGAATGTCGTGAACCCGATTCCTCTTTAGGAAAAAGGGGACGTCGACATCTATAAGTAGGGGGCTGCATGGAAATTTAGGAAATTATCCTCTTTTTTGTTATTCTATATAGTTCGGTAAAATGAAAAGTGGAAGTATTTATGTCTAACTCGTGCTCTGTCCCGAATTTTTTAGTAATTGCACCTAAGAAGAGAGCTAGACTCGGCCTTGGGGCAATGCCACCCCGAGTGAGGCTATGAATCATGTACCTGATTCTGTGGGTGAGAGTGACTCCCATTCTTGAATCTACCTGACCCGTCTATCCCAGAACATAGTGTTCCTGTTCCTGCTGCGGCAGAAGGTGCTACGATCCCTCCCGCCGATATTGCTAATTCTGATGCAGTTTCAGCTCCCGGTCCTGGGGTTCCTGATGAGGACCTTAGAGGAGCCATCCGTATGTTGCCCCAGTTGGTGGCCGCTCAGGCCTAAGATCTCATGATGCCCCTAGATCATCCAGCGGACAG
Source organism: Nicotiana glauca (assembly GCA_026770625.1). Lineage (NCBI taxonomy): Eukaryota > Viridiplantae > Streptophyta > Magnoliopsida > Solanales > Solanaceae > Nicotiana > Nicotiana glauca. Next base: position 223,045 of record MU702139.1, on the reverse strand, counting down.
GGAGATTCTACCAGTTCTAGAGTCAACCAGTTTCTGCGATTAGCCCCTCAAGAGTTCTCAGGCATAGACCTAGAGGTCATTCCGCAGGATTTCCTTGATGAAATGTACAAGACTCTTCGAGTAATGAAGGCTTCAGAGATAGAGGGAGTTGAGTTGGCTTTATACAGGTTGAACAGAGCAGCGTATTCATGGTTTGAGATGTGGGAGGATTCCCGTAGGGATGGAAGACCTCCGGCTAGATGGGATGAGTTTGTAGATACAGTTATGGACCATTTCTTGCCTACCGAGATGATGGCAGCCCGTGCCACCGAGTTTGATGTCCTCAAATAGGCAGTATGAGTGTTTGGTAGTACCACATGGAGTTTGTGAGATTGTCCAAGTATGCTGCTCAGTTAGTGTCGACCATGGATGCTCGAGTTCGGTGATTCGTTCAGGGCCTTAGTCCTTTGGTGGTGAATGACACTGCTACAACGGCCATACACTCGGATATGAAATATGGGAAGATTGTGGGATTTACTCAGGCCACAAGGGCTAGGAAGTTGACAATACAGGCAGAAAGGGAGAGTAGCATCAGGGCCCGATCAGTGGGTCACTCAGGGAGACCAGCTCAGGGGAGAGGGCCATTAGAGCCATCCCAGTCATATGCTCAGTCCTCAGCAAGCGCACCACCATCTGTGCAAAGTTATTAGCAGAGCAGCCACCTAGGACCAGGTTCAGATAGCAGGAGACCCCATCAGTCCGGTTGTTCAAGTGGGAGATCACTACAGCAAGGAAGGGCACCATGCCCCAAGAGTGGGAGATTCCATAAACAGACTTGTTATTTGGATATCCCGGTGTGTTTTAGATGCTGGGTGAGAGGTCATATCCAGTGGGACTGTCGTGTTCCCAGTAAGGGCATGGGTAGGGGATTTGCTCAGTTATCCGGTTCTTCAGTCGACACATCATCTGTGCATTCTCCAGCCCCAGCAGGGCATGGTGCAGTTAAGGGTGGAGCTCGTGGTAGAGGAGGACCCAGCCAGTTTCATGCTTTGAGTGGTTGCCAGAGTGCAGAGGCTTCTCCAGATGTGGTTATAGGTATCTTGTCCGTTCAGGCTATTGATTGTTATGCTCTTATTGATCCGGGGTCCTCTTTGTCTTATGTCACCCCATTCATTGCTTCAAGTTTTGGGATAGAACCGAAACATCTTCATGTGCCCTTCTCTGTATCGACTCCGGTTGCTGATTCTATTACAGCCGCGCGAGTTTATAAGAATTGTGTTGTCATGGTATGTGGTCGCATTACCACGACCGATCTTATTGAGCTTGGAATGGTGGATTTTTATGTGATTATAGGAATGGACTGGCTTTATTCGTGCTCTGCTACACTTAACTGCCGAATGAGAGTCATGAGACTCGAGTTCCCTAATGAACTAGTTATAGAGTGGAAGGGGAATGATGTGGTACCGAAGGGTAGATTTATTTCCTACCTTAAGGCTTCAAAGATGATCAAGAAGGGATGTATCTATCATTTGGTCCGGGTGGCAGACACCACTTTAGAGGTGTCTAACCCCGAGTTCGTGCCAGTCGCAAATGAGTTTCTTGAAGGATTTCCGGATGAGCTTCCAGGGATTCCGCCAGATAGGAAGATTGAATTTGGGATTGATGTATTGCCAGATACGTAGCCAATATGTATTCCACCATACAGAGTGGTGCCAGTATAGTTAAGGGAGTTAAAGGAACAGCTGAAGGATTTATTAGAAAAGGGGTTTATACGGCCGAGTTTGTCACCATGGGGTGCTCCGGTTCTCTTTGTTAGAAAGAAGGATAGGTTGCTTCGGATGTGTATTGACTATCGCTAGCTCAACAAAGTCACCATCAAAAATAAATATCCTTTGCCTCGCACAGATGATTTGTTCGACCAATTGCAAGGTGCAAGGCTCTTCTCCAAAATTGATCTCCTGTCGGGGTACCACCAATTGAAGATTATGGAGAAGGATATTCTGAAGAACGCTTTCAAAACCCGCTATGGTCACTTTGAATTCTTGGTCATGTCTTTTGGGTTAACCAACACCCCGGCAGCTTTTATGGATCTTATAAATTGGGTCTTCAATCCATTTCTAGACTCGTTCGTGATTGTTTTCATTGATGACATCCTTGTTTATTAGGGGAGCCGGGAGGATCATGCCGATCACCTTAGGGAAAGTTTTGCAGACTCTTCATCAACACCATTTGTATGCTAAATTTTCGAAATGTGAGTTTTGGTTGGTGTCCGTTGCCTTTTTGGGTCATGTTGTCTCCAGTGAAGGGATTCAGGTAGACCCCTAGAATATTGTAGCAGTGAAGGATTGGCCTAGACCCACAACCTCGACAGAGATTCGTAGCTTCTTAGGTTTAGTAGGGTATTATCGGAGGTTTGTGGAGGGTTTCTCTAACTTTGCCTCCCCATCGACCAAGTTGACGCAGAAAGCAGTTAAGTTCCAATTGTCCGATGCTTGTGAGAAAAGTTTTCAGGAATTGAAGTCAAGGTTGACCTCGGCGGAAATATTGACCTTGCTAGAGGGCACGGGAGGATTTGTGGTTTATTGTAATGCCTCCAGGGTTGGTTTGGGGTGTGTGTTGATGCAACATGGGAAGGTTATAGTGTATGCTTCGAGGCAACTCAAGAGTCACGAGAAGAATTATCCGACGCATGATTTGGAGCTTGCGGCCGTTGTGTTTGCTTTGAAAATATGGCGGCATTATCTTTATGGGGTCCATGTGGATGTTTTCTCAGACAACAAGAGTCTCCAATATTTGTTCAAGTAGAAAGAGCTAAATCTGAGGCAGCGACGGTGGTTAGAATTGCTCAAAGACTATGATATGAATATTTTGTACCATCCAGGGAAGGCGAATATGGTGGCCGACGCTCTCAGTTGGAAGTCTATGGGTAGTTTGGATTATTTAGGAGAGGATCAAAGGCCCTTGGCCCGGGAGGTTTATCAATTAGCCAGTTTAGGAGTTTGCATTTCGGCCTCAGATGAGGGGGATGTTATAGTGCATAATGGAGTAGAATCATCACTTGTAGGAGAAGTCAAGGAAAAGCAGTTTATTAATCCAACATAGGCTCAGATGAAGGAAGCAGTTTTGAATAACAAGACTTTGGAATTTTGACTCAGCGGGGAGGATAGTGTATTCCGATGTCAAGGCAGGCTATGTGTTCCAGATGTGGATAAGCTTCGGGAGAGAGTAATGGCGGAGGCTCATAATTCCAGGTATTCCGTGCACCCAGGTTCTACGAAAATGTATCATGATCTCCAGGAAATTTATTGGTGGAACGGTATGAAGAGGGGTGTGGCGGACTGTGTATCTAAATGTCCGAATTGTCAGCAAGTGAAATTTGAGCATCAGCAGCCCGGTGGGTTAACTCATCTTATGAAAATACCAATATGGAAATGGGATATTATCAACATGGATTTCATGGTGGGGTTACCTTGCACTCAACACAAATTCGACTCAATTTGGGTAATAGTGGATTGACTCAACAAATCACCTCACTTCTTGCTTGTCAAGTCCAACGATACTGCAGAACAGTATGCTAAGTTGTATATCAAGGAAATAGTAAGGCTTCATGGCACTCCACTTTCTATTATCTCAGATCGAGCGGCCCAGTTCACAACTAATTTTTGGAAGAAATTTCAGCAAGGTTTGGGTACTCAGGTGAATCTCAGCACGGCTTTCCATCCACAGACTAACGGTCAAGTAGAGCAGACTATTCAGATGTTTGAGGATATGTTACGGGCTTGTGTCTTGGGCTTCAAAGGTAATTGGGATGATCACTTTCCACTCATAGAGTTTGCTTAGAATAACAACTTTCGTGCCAATATTCATATGGCCCCATTTGAGGCATTGTATGGAAGGAGGTGTAGGTATTTGATTGGATGGTTCAAAGTAGGTGAAGCGAAATTGTTAGGGCTAGATCTCGTACACCACGCTATGGAATAAGTTAAAATCATTCAGGAGAGGATAAAAACTGCGCAGAGCCGTAAGAAATCCTATGCAGACGTTCGTCGAAGAGAATTGGAATTTCAAGTTAATGATTGGGTGTTCTTGAGGGTATCTCCTATGAAGGGAGTCATGCAATTCGGGAAGAAAGGGAAGTTGAGTCCTAGGTATCTCGGGCCGTACGGATCGCTCAAATGGCAGGGCCAGTCGCTTATAGGATGGAATTGCCTCCTGAAATGTCATTAGTACACCTGGTGTTCCATGTGTCCATGTTAAATAAGGTGGTTGGAAATCCATCCGCCATTGTCCCAGTCAAGACCATCGAGGTTAGTGAAGAGTTGTCGTATGAAGAAGTTTCGGTTACTATTCTTGATAGGCAAGTCCATAAATTGAGAAATAAGGAAGTTGCTTCAGTTAAAGTATTATGGCGAAGTCAATGAGTTGACGAAGCCACATGGGAAGCTAAAAATGAAATGAAGGAAAAATATCCCCATCTGTTTGAACAAGTCTAGTAGTAATCGTGCGAACTCTTATCTCTAAACAAACTGACATTGTGTGCAAATTGGTGCAAAGACACCCCATCTTTTCTTCCTAAAGCTTTACTATTGAAATTCCTCAAGTTGTGTAAGAATTGTATGTGTTGTGATTGTTTAAGTCATGTGAACCTCTCCTTGGTAAATGAAAGTTTTATAAAAACTCATGTGATAAGTAAACAACTAATGCTAGTGTAGATTGGTAATGATTAATTGAAATGCATGTGGTATGTGACGAGGTTAAATTGTATGGGATTCATTGAAGTGACTAATTTATGTCCAAAATTTAGCAAGTGATGGAGTATGTGCAATTGTTGAGGTAATGAATGGTATACCAATTGTAGGGATAATAGTAATTGTGTAATGACGCTTGGAAATATGTTTCGAGGGATCCGTGACAGGTAGATAAGCCTAATAACAAAGGAAGCTCTGGCGAAATTTTCTAAAAATATGGGAGTTAGTAAAAAAAATTAGGAGTTTACATATCATGTTTTGAACACCAACTGATTTTCAAAATCCTCATTCGAGGTCGAATGATTTTAAGTGGGGGAGGATGTAAGGCCCCGTGAAAACTTGTCCTCAAAACCTAGTTGCTCGTAGTGTAAAGTTCCGAATATATGTTGGGAATGTGTAAAATCAATGAATCAAGTTTTCCAGAAAAGTGCTATTATGCGGTCCAAAATGCGGTCGCAAATCTAGTATGCGTACCTCATTTTAGCCACAGATTGAGTCAGTGGTATGGTTAAAATTAAGGTCAAAATGCGGTCTATTATGCGATCGCATAACTGATATGTGGACCACATTTCTATCACAAAATGAATCAATGTGTCAGTCAAATTTGAGGTAAAAAATGCAGTGCATTATACGATCGCAAATCATGTATGCGAACTGCATTTCCGCCGCAAACCCAAATAGATTTGGAGCACTTTTGCGGTCCATTATGAGGACTGCATTTCCACTCTGCAATCGCAAAGTGTGACCGCAAACCTGACTCGGGCTCCTATTTTATTAAATTTTAAACCCAACTCCCTTTTTAATAAAACACCCCAATCCCTCATTTTGACGATTTTTTTTAACCAAATAAGAGAGAGGGAAGAGAGGGTTCTTGAGTGAGAAAGTTCATCTTCATCAATTTGATTCTTCAAAACTATTCGGGCCGGAAAATTTCAAAGTAATTATCTTCATCCCTGTTCTTGCAGGTAAAATCTTCAAGCCTTTTTCATTAGTTTTCATATTTAAAAATAAAGGGGGAGTCTCATGCATTGATTCTAGAAAATAAAGGATTAAAACATACATGCATGTCTTTTAAAACCTAAAATCTAGTAAGAGGAATTGGGTAGGAGTAACGAATTGTAAAAGAGGGGTTGATAACATAAATAAGTTTGGGTTGTATTTGTGAACTTTGATTCTAAGATATATATGTGTTAATTTGTGAAATTGATTGACGGTACTAGACTGTTGGGTGAATTTAAAGTAGAAGTTAAAAAGGAAAATTCGACTCCAGGTATGCATGACTAACTTTGACCTTTGTAAAGTCACTTTGTTTGGCGTACAACTATTTTGTAATGTGATATCTATGTGGACTATTTGTGAAATTCTTGTGATTGGTATTCTTTGAATGTTCGTGGTTAAGTCTCCCGATATAATGGTGCAAGTAATTGGCAACACACCAAACGTGTGTGTGTGAATATGCTTATGTGGTAAGAGCTGGGAAACAAATGATGGAAAGAAATCATAATTGATGCAATCGAAACAACCGTGGTAATAACATATATGGCTTGTCACGGGCAATTACCATTGTGACTTAAATTGCATATGAGCTGTTTAATATGATGGAAATGGTGTTGATGGCTATGGAAATTCTTAGTGAATTGTTGTTGTTGTTGTCGTTGTTGTTCCTTGTGAGTTGTTGTTGTTGTTGTTGTTGTTGTTGTTTGTGAATTCTGAATGTTTGGTGGGATCGGGTTGCATGCCGCAACAGGATATAATAAGGTGTGGGTTGGGGTGATAAGGGTGGCCGAGGTAATAAGGGTGGAAAGTGATCGAAATCACTATTGAAATGAAAATATGAGAAAATTGTGAAGTCATTGATGTGATAATGTTGAAGGGGAAAAAGGAGAGATTGTAAACTTGTTTGGCTTGATTGTTCCTTTCATGTATATTTCATTGTTGATTCTATTACTGCTCGTTACTTGTGTATGGTTTGTGTTTACTTGGGGCAAAGTTTGTCCATACATACCAGTACAATTCAAATGTACTGACATCCCTTTTGCTGGGGGCGCTACATTCGTGTTATGATTGTAGGTGGATCCATAGCAGGTACTCCAGTCCACCGACTGTAGCACTCCTTCACTTCCCGTCAACTGAATTGGTGATTCCCTTTCCTCTCGGGGCGCTGTGTGGCTCGTGCTGCTCTTATTCTGGAGTCTTCTTTTGGTAATTGTGTAACGTATAGCCGGAGCCTTGGCACCGGCAAGTATTGTATCATCCTTTTGTATCCTTAGAGGCTCTATAGATAGGAAATATGGGTTATGAACTTATGTAAATATGTATTTTGTTTGTTGGGCGATGTAAGTTGTAAACCATGCTAAGTAACTATGTATGTTATGATTGTTTTGGAAAAAAGGTGTTTTAATTATAAATGGCTACTTACTTTGATTAATGAGTAATGAGAATACGGGGTAACACGTGGGGTAGGAAAGTCACCCAGGTCCGCTTGATTGGGGCTACCGGGTCGAGCGCCGGTCATGTCCCTCGGTTTTGGGGCGTGACACTCTATGGATATAAAACACAAATGTCACGACCCACTTTCCAAACACGGTCGTGATGGCGCCTCTCGTGAAGACAAGGCCAGCCAACTAACACAAATCGTTTCTTTAACAATTATTAAACATAATGAATAGAAAATACAACTTAATGGCATTAAAACTGTTTATTACAACCCAACACAACCCACCGGGGTGTCACAAGTCACGAGCATCTAAAGAGGACTGAACACAACTACTGGGCAAATAATAATATACAAAATAAAATCTGGAATCAAAAGATGAAGTTTGGTGCCGCGAACGCTGGCGGTCACCTTTTCCAACTATGGTAGTAATACCTTTAATCAGCTATTAACCCGCTTCTAGGTGAACAACACTTGCAACTGCACGCGAGGTGCAGGGAGTAAAGTGAGTACTCCAATTCAATGAGTAATAAGAGTAAATAATAACTGATCGGCAAGAAATCACGTAAGAGCACTCCATCATGCTATATAGGACAGTACAACCTTTTAAGAAAACAGTAAAACCGTGAAAATCCTTTAGAAATATCTGGTTCAGTTAAAAAACCTCTTTTGAAAATATCCTCTTCCAACAGTCAAGCATATGAATGCGATAATAGATAGTGCAAGTCAGCACATAAGTCAGCCCCTCGGGCACAACACTCTAGCAACAAATAACACCAGGGTAGCTGGTAAACAGTGAAAGAAATAGCATGGATGCCAATGATATTAGAGTGCTAAATGTAATGACACATAGTACAAATAGGAATCAATGCATGAATGCAGTGCAATGCACATGACCGTTGCAGCGCGCAGCCCGATCCATTTGGTTACCCGCGCTCACTGTGGGGGTTCAAACTCCAGAGGCGCAATATCAATATCACACCGCTGCGGCGTGCAGCCCGATCCATACTCAATCCAGAATATGCATGTGAGCCACTAGGGCGATGTCAAGTAATAGTTCTCAGCTCCAAACGTTTGAAATGTAGCTTAAGTTTGAAAACCCTAGAAGTATGACTACACATTTCAAAACAGTGTTTAACTCAGGACTGAAATCATTTACCATGCCAAGTATCATGGAAACAATGATAATAATCCCTAAAGGATTCAAATAATTGGCACGAAGCCCAAAACATGGCAATCAGCCCAAATCATGATGATAACAAGTAGTTTCAGTCAAATAGTAGTAATTTCATCAATCGGGACGGACCAAGTCACAATCCCCAACGGTGCTCTACCCCACGCTCGCTATCCGGCGTGCAAGTCACCTCAATGCAGCACTATGATGTGCAAATCCGGGGTTTCAAACCCTCAAAATATCATTTACAAGTATTACTCACCTCGATGACGGGAAGTTCTGTAACCTTGCAACGTCTAGAACACCAACCAAATAGTCTCCAATGGCCTCAATCTATTCAAAATATTAAATAACACGTCCTAATTAATCTAGGTGAATAATTTCCATAATCTTAAGACGAGTCAAAATCAAAGTCGACTCCCAATCCAATTAATAGAAATCTGCACACGATTAACATCTAATGCGGCAGCTTCAATCGTGGAAAAAAAAGATTGCCTAACAATAGCCTTGCATATGACCCAGTAACTCCAAGATAATAATTTCTCATGATATTTCACATTTAATATCATTACCCAATCATTATGCCATGATTGAGTTTATAGTTCATATACTTAATATTAAAACTCCAACACTGTAGCTCTTAGAAAAATTCAATTCCACTGTAAGAATACAAAATCATTGTTTTCCCACATTACCTACCTCATATTTATCCTTTAAAGCAAATAATTAGTATTCTTCCTCTTTGCCAAAAATATTTGCATTATATTTTACATTTAAAATGTATCGAAACGCACTAATCCCATTATCTGCTAATATAACTACACGATTTTGCTATTTGTTGCCATATAAAAGATAATACCGGGACTTTGGAAGCTTACGATGCTATTGTATGCCGCCGCCGCCGGTAATTCTCCAACAGAGCACTTTACTTCTTCGTTTCCCAACAACCGAGAGAAACCAAATATGAAAATTTTCTACTAGGTCACTAAAATGTGGCAGAACTAAGAGAATGGGCTTAGCCCATTCTTATTCATTTAATAAATAACCAAAGCCGATTATAGTTATAAATTTAGCCACTAACCACTTATTTAGTAGCATATCTTGTATAGTAATAAATTTCCTTCCACAAACTTAATATTTGACCTAATAACTACAATAAAATTAATTCCTAAATCTCACATTTAATTATTATATAAATATATTTCTGGTTATGTTACGAATCGCAACCCAAACCAAACTTAATTCTACACCGGACCTCCAAAACCATTTTCGATCACACTCCTAAGTCACAAATCATCCCCCGAAGCTAACCGAATCATCGGGAATCACATCCGAGCTCTCTAACGCATAAGTAAATATCTGGTTAACTTTTCCAAACTAAGCCTTCATTAAAGAGACTAAGTATCTCATTTCCTTCTAAAATCAAACCAATTCAACTCGTTCACACAAGACACTAGTAATGAAGCATAACGAAGCAAGAAATGAGAAAAACAGGGTGGTAACTCATGAGACGACGGGTCGAATCGTCACAACAAATTACGACAACGCCGGTAACAAGACCCCGGCTATACCTCAAAAGTGGAAGTCTACAACAAAAGATGTACAACATAACCACTTGAAGGAAAAAGGGGCTCATCAAGACATCGAGAGGAGTACACTCCGCTACGCGCGATCGGCACTGTCCTCTATATAGCCACCTACATTTATTTAAAATTGTAGCGCCCCTGAAAAAAAGGGACATTAGTACCATGGAATAGTAATAGCACGTGTAACTAAATACCATCTAATTACAAAGAACTTTCATACAAGAACGAGGAAATCACAAGTATAAATCAAAAGTTTAAACGATCACCACATTATCAAATAAAAAAATAATAAAATTTTCACATTATTTTTCCATAGCTTTTATTTTGGGGCATTACACACTATTCATCATTTGTTCACAATACCACTGCTATCTTGAGCGGAGTCCGATCTCGACCCAATCAACTAGGTTGTCTCATTTAAGACATATACTTCAATCAAAATCTCATTTTTCCATCTTTTCGGAATTCATTCACAATACCACCGTAATCTTGAGTGGAGTCCGATCTAGTCCCGATCGGCTAGGACGCCTTACCAAGGCGTTGTTCCCTTTTCATTAATTATCTCGTTTCAATCTTTATTTCAGATCTTTCATTTCATAGATACTTGGGGCCACAATAACACATCATTTCTGGCACTAAGGCACATTTCACATCATTTTCAATTTCAACGTTAGCTTTGCAATTTAGGATAATAGGTGCACATAACAGCAATTTAAATTGTAAGCATAGATAAGACTTCATAGATGGCACAACATGTGCAGCTCAATCTCAATTTAAGGTCTAAGCATTTCAATACATGATTCATATACCTTGCATCTTTTCAAGTTATCAAGAATAGCACATTGATCATATTGAAACACATCTTTCACATATCTAAGGTTACAACCCCAAATTCATATGAAACAATGATTAATACAACAATTCAACTTTAATCTCACCGTATTTACATAAACACCCACGGAGCTTAATTTCTAAAAGACGGGGTTTTAGCCATACATACCTCAATAAAGCTTTTCTTAATTCTTAAAAAATTCCGGGACTCTTAGCACTTCAATCTATTGTGTAAGAAATACAAATCGAACCAACAATTAGAGACAAGAATAAGATTCTAGATCGTTTGAGCATATTATCAAGCACTAAGGGTGCATTGTGATCTTAGGTCCTTTTTTTGAGAGATTTCTATCATTTTATACCCCAATTTCTTTCTTTTTAGTTCACAACCTCCCAATACTATATGATCTTATATGCATGCAAGAAATCCATTCTTATACCCATGAACCCCCAAGTTAAGTACACTGTGTAGTGTGAATTTCAAAACCAGAGATTAGGGCTCAAGTTTTGTTACCTCTTGGGGTGAAAGCCTAACAATTTTTTCTTGAGAGTCTTAAAAAATTTGGCAAGGATTGAGAGATTGGTTTCTCCCTCTCTCACTCTATTTTCAGTAAAAATCACATAAGAGAGGCCTAATATGTGTTTTTAATGGGATGGGTCGGGTTTTAAAAGTTAGAAAATAGGAGCCCCGACATAATCTGCGATCGCATACCTGACATATGGCCCGTAACATGGACCGCAAACGTGGTCTCAAAACCTAAGCACACTATCTGGGTATGCGATCGAAATGCGGTCCGCATACTTGTTCTGCGGTCACATAATGCACCGTAGAACTGCCCTTCGCAAAATTCGAAGGGAATTATGCAATGACTATACGGCCCGCATATTGATTATACGGTCGCATAAGAGGCTGTATAGTTGACCTCAAAATTGACAATACACTGCTTCACTCTGTGGCGGCTATGCGGCCGCATACTGTACCGCCGAATTGCACTTTTCTAGAAAACATTATTCCTTGATTTTTTAATGCATACATTAGTTCAAAGGGGTCCGAACCGCGGCGAGCTTGCTCGCCGCAAAGAATTTTACAAATTTCTAACACGTATTCCTAAGTTGGCGCTACGAGCTCTCGGGTTTTAAGTAGAAATTTTTAGGTGGCCTTACATTGGTGTTGTCATTTGGAACAACCAAACCCAAGTAGCTTTCATGGGCTTGATGAGTAATGTATTTTAGCCTTATTTGGATTCCTTCGTCATTGTCTTCATTTATGATATATTGGTGTAATCTCTCAGCCAGAAGGAGAAAGAGCAACATTTGAGGATCATGCCCCAGACTTTGAGGGAGAAGAAGCTGTATACTAAATTCTTCAAGTGCAAGTTCGGGTATAACTCGGTGGAATTCTTGGGTTATGTGGCATCCTGTGCGGAGATTAATCTAGATCTGAAGAAGATTGAGGCAGTGTAGGGTCGGCCTCTGCCTTCTTCCGCTACATAGGTCCATAGTTTTCTAGGGTTGGCTGGGTATTATCTCCGTTTTGTAGAGGGTTTTTCATCTATCATAATCCCACTAAGTAGGTTGATTCAAAAAGGTTCCCTAGTCAGGTGGTTAGATAAGTGTGAGGAGAGATTTCAGAAGCTCAAGACTGCCTTGCCTACAGCTCCAGTTCTGGTTTTGCCATCGGGATCGAGTTCTTATCCAATCTATTACGATGCTTCACGGGTAGGTGGATTGCTTATGCTTCACATCAGTTTAAGCCCTATGAGAGGAACTACCCAGTGAACGACTTGGAGTTAGCAACCATTATTCGCGTGCTCAAAACATTGGGGAATTATCTTTATGGCACGTCTTGTAAGGTGTTCACAAATAACCGGGGTCTCCAACATCTATTCAAGCAAAAGGATTTGAAGTTAAGGCAATGGAGGTTGTTAGAGCTACTGAATGACTATGATATCACCATTATTTATCATCGGGGTAACACCAATGTGGTTCCCAATGCTTTGAGTAGGAAGGTAGATTAGAGAGCCTTGCTTTCGTTCCAGTTGGGGAGAGACCGTTAACTTTGGATATTCAGGATCTGGCGAATAGGTTTGTAAGGTTGGATATTTTGGAAAATAGCAGGGTTCTTGCTTATGTTGTATCATGGTCCTCCTTGTTCTAGAACACCATGACACATCAGAACGATGATCCCCACTTGCTTGTCCTAATAAACACTATGTAGAAGGGTGATTCTTAGCAGGTGACTATAGGTGATGATGGGGTATTGAGGCTTAAGGGTTGGATTTATGTTCCTAATATGGATGTTTTGAGAGATTTAATTCTTGAGGAGGCCCATAGTTTGCGGTATTCCATTCATCCTGGTGTCATGAAGATGTATCATAATCTGAGGCAACATTATTCGTGGGGAGGATGAAGAAGGATATGGTGTAGTATGTTTCACAGTGTTTGAATAGTTAGCAGGTGAAGTATGAGAACCCAAGACGGGGTGGTTTACTTCAGAGATTAGATATACCGCCGTGTAAGTAGGAGTGTATCACTATGCATTTTATGATTAGGCTACCATAGACCTTTAAGAGATTTGATGTTGTGTGGGTCACTGTGGACAGACTAACCATGTCGGCACAGTTTATTCTCGTCATCACTACCTACACTTCAGAGCAGCTGGCTCGAATTTATCTTAAGTGAGATTGTTCGCCTTCATGGTGCGCTCGTGTTTATTATCTTGGATAAAGGCACTCAGTTTACATCAAATTTTTGGAGAGCAGTGCAGCATGAGTTGGGCACACAGGCCGAGATTAGTACATCACTCCATTCTCAGACGGATACGCAATCTAAGCGTATTATTCAATTCTTGGAGGACATGTTGCGAGTCTGTGTCATTGATTTTGGGGGTCAGTCGGATCAGTTTTTACCATTAGTAAAGTTCGCCTGTACACTAGCTATCAGTCGAGCATCCAGATGTCTCCATGTGAGGCTTTATGTGGAAGGCGATGTCATTGTTCGGTTAGTTGGTTTGAGGTGGGGGAGGCTAGGTTGTTGGGCACTGATCTAGTTCGTGATGTTTTGGAGAAGGTGAAATGATGCAGGAACAACTTTATATATCATAGTCTAGGGAGAAGAGTTATGCTAATAGGAAGGCCCATGATGCGACATACATGGTTGATGAGAAGGTTCTACTCATAGCTTACCCCATGAAGAGTGTGATGAGGTTTGAGAAGTTAGGGAAGTTAAGCCCTCGGTATGTTGGTCCATTTGCAGACTTGGAGAGGGTTTGTGTGGTGACTTACAGACTTGCCTTGCCACCTGGCTTATCGGAAGTTCATTCAGTGTTTCATGTTGTTGTACTCCGGAAGTACTATGAGGATCTGTCACATATGTTAGATTTCAGCTTGTTGTAGTTGTACAACGATTAGACTTATATTGAGGAGTTAATAGACATTTTGGACAGGTAGGCTCGAAAGCTTAGGTTGAAGATTACTGCTTCAGTGAAGGTTCAGTGGAGGGATCAACCAATTGAGGAGGGGACTTTGGAGATCGAGCATGATATGCGGAGCAGATATCCTCACCTTTTCAATATTTCATGTATGGCAACTCTAAAATTGTTGGAGGAGGATTGTTTGTTTAAGATGAAGAGAATGTAACGACCTGACCGGTTGTTTTGAGTATTTTAGCCATGCTTCCCCTATGTGTATGTGTATTTTATTGTTATGTGACTTGCATGGATTGTTGACTTGGATTCGCGTGTCATACCCCATATATTCATACATGAGAGTCCGTCATAAGTCAATTGATGTAAGCTCAGAAATAAGATCATAGTTGGAATCACATAAATTAAGTTAATCATGTTACCATGGAGGTTAAAAATATTTAATATCATAAATAACAAGTACCAAGATGGTCGGAAGGCTTAGAAGCTAAATGATTGAAGAACATACGTTTTGTCGAAAGTCGACAAGTTGGGAATGTTCAAACATGTACTTTTGGGGTGAGAATAGGGTGCTTAAAATTATAAGAAGATTTTGTTATGAGTTATTTTAGTCGTATGATAGACGTGTGTTATGTGTTGAAGTCAAGTGCGTTGTGCAACAAAAGTTGGAAAAGGTCATCACAAGTTACATTCATAAATGTGTTGAAACTTAGGTCAAATGTATATGAGCTTTTCTCCCAATATATTGAGAATTAGGGGATGATCTACCTACCGAATTGAAGATCAACCAGTCTAGTTTCTAACACAATAAATTGTTTTCGATACGACATAGGAGTAACCAGATGTTTGATGTTTTGCAAGATTGTGCAGACTGCATAGGTGACATATAGGTGTGTCACTAAAACTTTTTGAGCAATACATTTCGTATAGTATTTGAGGTCTTTTTGTAACATATTATATACCGAATTTTAGGTCTTGGAATGTAATTTCTAATGCTCTTAATCGTTGGTTCATATGATATCCAGATAAAAAGATATAACCGTCAGAAGAAGGGCCAATGCTAGGGTGCCAAACTAGCACCTCTTTGACTTTCCAAAAGTAAATATATATATAGGGTTTTAAATCATCTTTCTCTTCCTTTTTAATAGAACACGACCAAAGAACCCCCAAAAACTTACCCTTAATCTCTCTACAAGGGTTCCAAATAAGATTAACATCACGGGTACAAAATCAAGAAGCGATAATGTTAGAATGATCCCTTATGATGTAAGTATCGATATATCGCCTCCCTTTTCCTTTGTAGTTTAATTTTTGAAAGGTACTTCATAGTTAAAAAAACACATAATTTATGTATTTAAGCCTTTAAATGTCACGGAAGGTTGATAAATCTGTTTTTAATAGTTAAAACTCGTGGGACGGTGATAAGAAGCTGAGAGTTTGATTTATTTCACTTTAATTGGACTGTTTTATAATCCTCTCATGTTAGCCCCTTGTGATAATGTTTTATGGAGTTTTGGAGTAGAAAGGGTTAGTAGAAACACCACATAATTATGGAACGGTGGTATGGTCATTCGTCGTTGTATTTTTTAGGTTGTTTGGAACTAGTTTGGTTGTCGTATATATGAAGCGATTAGGGTGTGTGGGCTGTTTTGCGGTATATTGTGATGGAGATAAGGTTGGAAAATTGTGCATACTTGTGTTATTGTTTTTTTCTTGTTGTTTTTGGTATATAGTATTAGAGGAGGGCCTTGTTACAGGGGAGATGCTGCCCAAATTTATGTAAACGAGATATTAGTTTAAGTTGTAGATTTAGCCTTTACTCAGCACTGATTTTGAGTCTCCTTATGCTGTGATAGATTTTATTGAGTTGTTACAAGAACTGCTAGGAAGGTATTAATGACTCGATGGAGTTAAGGAATGTTAAGGCTAAAGCTTTCTTTCATTTTGGCATGATCCCATAACTACATGCGTTCGATATTGAGGCATAAAGTGAAGTTCTTATTTCTGAATTTATGTAAATTATGCTAGTCTCATAAGATAAAATATTCTCCCTTATCAGGACTTCATATTCTGTTTGGTTTTGTCTTCTTTCATCTAAGAGAAGAGAGAGTCTATATATATACAGTATTACAGTATTTTCACCACTATCGAGCTATAATCAATGGGCAGACCCCTATTGGGCAACCTTTCATTAGATGGTAAGTTATATACAAAGTCTACTATGGCCGAGCGCCTATGAGTGAGCCCAGAATGCCCAAGATACAAAGCCTACCTAGTATGGCCGCGCACCTATGAGCGAGCCTACTATGGTAGAGCAATTACACATACCGAGCCTTATAGGGCCAAACATCTATTTTACTTACTATATTGAGAGAGATGAGTTCGTATTAGCAGGAAAGCATATCTTCAATTATATTTGACTCCTAAATACTTTTAGTTATTATATTATCAGTTCGGGTTCAGCTTTCAATTATTCTATTTCCTTACACACTCACTACATTATTTCGTACTAACATCCCTTTTGTCGGGGATGGTACATTTTTGTGCAGGTCCTTATAGATAGCTGGATACACATTCCAGTAGATAGAGTTAAACATCAGCTTGGTTGGTAAGCTCCACTTCCTTAGGGTTACCAGGTCTAGACCTTGGGGTCCATTTCATTTATATAGATTTGATAGGTAAGTTGAGGCCCTTTCCCGACCATAATACAATTCAGTTATTCCTAGAGGCTTTTAGAGGAGTCATGTACATTTTTCATATCATTATTGTGGATTTACCAGCCCTATGTATATGTTTAGTTTGGTATTATTTTTAGACGTTATTTTCAGATGATTCAGAATATGGCCTCATCGGCCTAAGTTGAGGGTTACCCCTCCAGAGTTCACAGTTCTAGAGATGTATGCTCGGGCTGAGTATGGAACCAGGTGCTGGCCATGACTCTTCAAGTTTGGGGCATGACATCGGGGAGGTTTTGGAGTGAATAGGAATGCTTATTTCTGCGATTGGAAGCTTATGTTTTAAAAGTTGATCAATATTTGACTTTTGCTTGGACGACCCTGGAATGATGTTTTTGATGGTTCACATAGGTTTGGATGGTGATTTTGGACTCAGGCATAGGTCTGTATTTGGTTTGGTTATTGTATTTCTTCTCTACTTGCAATTTCCTTAGATGTTTTATTCACATACCTTCTCTATATGCTAGATCACGAATGTATACATGCCTTGTCGCACATATCTTCTATATATGTTGGATTGTCAATTGATACAGGGCATGGCACATTATCTCTTCTGCACCGACATGACTTTATCTATGTTTTCATGATTACATAGTACAATTGCTATGTACTTGTGAAATATATGAACTGAGTATGTTATTAGCAAGTGTCATTGATAATTCTTGTTGATATTATCTCGTCGAGGTTAGGTATGATACTTTTTGAGTACTTGATTGTAATCACACAACACTCTACACTTAATTGTGCAAATCCAGGTGTTGGATCAAGCCAGGAGTAATTGTGGGCTATAATCTCATATTTTAGTCGCTTATTGCATTCTAATTCACTGCACTTTAATTGTGTCTGATCTTTAACTGGTAATGTTTTGCACTTATTCTATGTTTTATGCTTCGTAGAACTTATTCTGAGTAATGTAAATGTTATGAAAAAAATTCGAGCTATTTGGAGCTTTGATGTCTGAGTAAAAGCCCAAGGAATTAAGCTAGGATCATGTTCGGTGGTCGAGGACCAAGTCTAGACATCAAAAATCAAGATTTGATTCGTACTCTAAGAAAAATGGCTTGTTGTAGTCTGGGGTGCGCCCGGTTTTACAAAATCTTGCTGCCTACAAATTGTTAGATCTCTGAATATCTTCACTAATGCCTCGCATGGCGTGTCATTCCACGCGGCATGCCTGTGTAATTTTTACAGAGTGAAAATCCTATTTCGGTTAGGAGAATGGGATTGCATCTAGGCCCGATCTTACTTGGTATAAATACATGGAAAAATATTATTTTTTGGACTTTTGACATACTTTAGACCTAAGGAAGCTAAAGAAGGAGTTAGAGGAGCGAAAGCACAAGGATTTCATCATTCCTTCCTTACTCATATTTGTGATGAATTACTCCATGTCTATGAAGTAGTTTCCTTTAGGGTTTGATAGATTTGTTGTGTTGTAACGACCCGACCGGTCGTTCCGAGCCCTTGCAATTCACTCGGTAGTTTTTGGGCATGAGTATCTATGTATGATGTATTATGACTTATGTGAATTGTTAGTTTTGGTTTTCAGGTTATTCGGGAATTGATTTGAAAGGTTTGACCAAGTTTGACTTTTTAGTAATTGACCACGAATTGAATTTTGATGGTTTCGTTATCTTTGTTGGGTGATTTTGGACTTAGGAGTGTGTCAGGATTGTGATTTGGAGGTCCGTAGTAGAATTGGGCTTGAAATAGCAAAAATTGAAATTTTGGAAAGTTTGATCGGGTGTAGAATTTTTTATATCAGGGTTGGATTCTAATTCGGAAAGATGGAGAAGGTTCTTAGTGACAAATGTGACTTGTGTGCATAATTTTAGGTCAATCGGACATCATTTGAAGTTTCAAGTTCATTGATTCTGAATTGAGGTATGATTCATCATTTTGATGCTTATATGTGTGTTTTGAGGCCTCGAGAAGGTCTGTGTTACGATATGAGTCTTGTTGAAATGTTCGAACAGTGTCCCTAGGGGCTCGGGTGAGTTTCAGATAGGTTTGGGTTGTGTTGCGCTCATTTTTTATTGACCCATCATTTTCGATAGGGATTGGTTCCTTTAGCATTGTTTGATGTATTTGAGTTGTTTTTGGTTAGTTTCAAGAAGTTTGGAGGTGGGAATATGCGAGATGGCATTTTTGGGGCATCGCTTGGCTTGCTCGGTATTGGAATTGGCTTGTTCGAGGTAAGTAACACTTCTAAACTTAGTGCTGATGGTATGAAACCCCAAATTTCGTGTTATGTGACTAGTGTTGAGGTGACACACATGCTAGGTGATGGGCGTGTGGGCGTACACCATGTGACTTATTACTCTGCTATTCCTGTGGCACCATGTAGTTACCTGATCTTACCTGTAATCAAGAAATTTCTACATTCTTGAGCTATTGAGTTGTGATCCATGTTAGACACCATGTGTCGGCTTCGTGCTTATCCTGTTGGAACACACTAAGGTTATTTATGTTGTTGCGTTATTTTCTTTCATTGCTTTATACACTTAGTCATACACATTCATATATATATTATATCTCAGTCTCTGTTGTTATTTGTTAATACATCATATCATCATTTTAAGCCTAGTTTAATGTCATTGTGAGACCGAGAGAGAGAGAGAGAGACTAGAAGATATTGATGATTGAGTGAGGTCGAGGGCTTAATTGCTAGGTTATTAATACTATAACACGTGAGTTGACCGTGCGGATTCTGATCTTGATACTATGGAACGTGAGTTTTCTGTACAACACGTGAGTTGACCGTGTGTATCTATATATTGATGTTATAGCACGTGATTTATCCATGCAGATTATAGCGCTTCGACTGTAGGAGCCCCTTAGGATTCTGCACACCCAGTGAGAGTAGTAGTAGTAGTAGTAGTAGTAGTAGTAGTAGTAGTAGTATATATGTATATATTTATGGACCAGGTTGCACACCACAACGCTTATTGTATAGTGCTGAGTGATTGAGTGTGCTGAGTATTGAGCTCGGTAAGAGAGAAATGCAAGACAGTGAGATTGAATACTCAAAGAGTATGAGTACATGATTCATCTCTAAGATACATGGCATTGGCATGCACACATGACATACAAGCATAGAGATGCATTTTTCGTCATACTATACGGTATCACGTCATTTATGACTTCTCACACATGTTGGTATATGAGTATAGGAAGATATTGTACACTTGCTATCTGAAAATCGAAACATTTACCAAATGAAAGGTTTTTGAGGAAAATTAAAATTTTCAAATATTCTCATATTTTTTGACCATTTCAGTAAAGGATTTGGATTTTCACTGATATACTTGAAAAGAAAAACTATTTTCGGGAATTGTGAAAAAGCTAAGCAGTTAAATTATGAGATTACTACCTTGTTACTCACTTTACATTGTTATGAAATGTTATTTGTTATTGGTGTTTGGCCCAATCTATGTTCCATCTTATCACTACTTCAAACCTAAGTTTACGTTTGTTACTTATTGAGTACATGGGGTCGGTTGTACTCATACTACACTTCTACACATTGTATGCAGATGTTGGCTGCTGAGGTTGTTATGTTCGATGGGAGATAGATTTGAAGATGTACCTATGTTCCGGTTGTAGCTGCCTCTTATTCATTATAGATGTCGATTTATAAAACTCTGCTTATGTGCTTTTCAAACAGAATGTGTATTTACTTTATATCAGCTTTGTAAATTTTATTCTTAGAAGCTCATGATTTGTATTACCAGGGAAATGTATAAGATTCAGATACCTACTTTATTTATTGTCTTATTAATATTATTTAAATTGGAAAATTATTAGTTGGTTTACCTAGCGGGTTGGGTTAGGTGCCATCACGAATAGTGGATTTTAGGTCGTGATAGATTGGTATCAGAGCTCTAAGCTCATAGGTTCTATAAGTCATGAGCAAGTGCCTAGTAGGATAAACTTCTTATCTTTCTTTAGTTATCTTGCGACATTGATTCAACTTGAAGCGTAACTCTTGAATTCCTTCCATGATTTGTATGCGTATATGAGTGCTCAGTATCAGCTATGCATTGATAGCTTATGATTCCAGCGATGAGGTGCAAGATATGATTTCATTATGCGGATGATGGGCCAATTTGGAGGAATTGAGGCCACGTTTTGACCGTAACTTGAGCACAGAGGTGCTCATTATGTGAGCACGTGCTTTTGGACTCATATGTTCGGTAGTGTCCCTATTAGTTGAATTTATAACTAGATGAGTGGTCGGATTGATATATGATAAGTATGATGTGACGATGGGTGTGTTTAGATCGATTGGTTTTGATGAAAAGAGTTTGATTAAGATGTAAATTGGGTGCTTGATTTTTTCCATGATTTGACATATAGCCTCGAGTTTTGGGTGTGTCGAATGATCTTTTCATATTTTTTAGTTGAGGAGTAATGTAGATTTTTATGTCGTGATATGAGTTTAGACTCAGGAAGATTAAGTGATTGCGTAATAGTTATGACTATAGAAAGGGTATAAAGAGATGTTAGTTTGACGCGAAGCAGGTGGGTTATCACCTGTAGGGTGTTCTGAGGTTTGTGTGATCTCTATGATGTTTTGTAGTGAGTTCTATTTTAGCAGTTAATTATATGTGTTAATAATTTGAGTTTGCATCTTTTATGAGATTTAGCTTGACCGTTACAAAGGTGAATGCAAGATTTGTAGGTGATTTGAGATATTAGATTGTTTGTGTTACATGAGCTTATGAAGGATTTAGCTGAATTTCAGTGCGGGGTTTTGGGCAGCAACGAAGTATGGATATTACAAGTTGTCAAATGCTTTATTTCTTGGCTTTGAGCCAAGTGGGGGAGTCTACTATTGACGAGTTGATTACGCAGTTATGTGTTGTATTGGTTTCAGTTTGAGTTATACTAGTGAATCAGTTATGGCTTACAGAGTTTAAGATCGAGGATGACTCGAGTAAGGGAATTTCTGGATATAGATTGTATTATATACCATCGGTATATGTAAATCTTGGAATGATTGAGTGGTTTTTTCGTGTAGGACATAGTGTTCATGGAGTAGAAATTTGCTCAGTTTTTTTAGAGGTGTGAATTACTTCTTAGAGTGTTGGGGTGCAAATGGGGCACAAGTTGTTCGTCCCCTTTCAGCGGTGCTATTGAGATCATAGTAGAGTGTATGACTCTCGATAATGGTTCTAGTGAATTCAAGATTTAAAGTGGCAATCGAGAATTTTGCAGTTTTGTATGTGGCTAGAAGCTGAGAGTTATATTGGATGGTGTCGAGACTCGCAGTATTTATATATCATTATAGATTCTACATTCAGTAACAGGAAGGTAAAATGAATAGATTTAAATTAATAGAAGGTCTCTTCAGAGTGGGTATCTCAATTGTCGTACTTCTAGGGCGCTTAAGAGAGCATTCAGTGGCTTATGAGCCTTAAGAGGGGTGTGGTTTTATGCTAAGGTCTCGTGTGGTGAGTTTTGGTAGAGGATTGTGGTATTATGGCGAGGAGAAGTATCAATTGGAATGTAATTCAGAAGGAACTTAGAGAAATAGAACAGCTTGGTAGTAGGTTGGATCGGCATGGTAATGGATATGATCGGTTCTTTGGCCGCTTATGATATGGTAGGTTTCTATAGGTGTTTTGTGGTAATGCTCTTGGGTTTTTGGTTGCCTACGTGGCTCAGTTAATTTAGAGAGATTTAGTTCTGATGGCCTAATTATGTGCAAATGGGTATCAAAGAGATCTCAATAGTATTTATCATGGTTCGAGGAGTATATTTCCTACTGGCATGAGGAGCATGTGGTGTATAGTGATTTTCTCCGGATGAAATCAAATGGAAAGTTCTTGGCTAATTGAGTATGTAATTGCTTGTGACTTCGATTGGATTATGAGGTTATTGTATTTTTCATACGATGTCATGGTATATGCTGTGTGTTATGTGGGATCGAGTTTGGCATGTGCAAGCTCACAATTTGGTTTTGAGGGGAAGGACATAGATTCATAGCTAGCCTGGACGGTTTCAGATGATTAGATAAATGACATTACAATTTGATATAGCTTGATGAGCGTACACATTTCAGAAGGGGCAATGTATTCTTATTTACGGATACTTCATTGGTATTGCACCACTCTCCTAGTTGATCGACTGCTGATATTCAAATTTTGTTATGTGGAATTGAAGAATTTTAGAAGTATTCCTCATGGGATGATCATGTATGAGAGATGTGTTAGATATTCGGGCGGTAGAGTTGGAATCAGATATGGTGATTCGTGTGCTCTATGGATTTTGAGACTCGGAGTTCTTATGTGTAGATTATTTCATGGTTATAGACTATGAAGTTGTGGCTGAAGCTAGCCAGATGATAGTATGTGTTATTATTTAGTCACTGTGGACTTTCAGCGGGTTATTTATCTATTTAAGGGTGTCTAGAGCTGATTCGAGGGTCCATTGGTAGACCTAATTAGGATGTGTATTCTACACCGAGATGGATTGGTTGGCTCCATACTGCTATTATTGAGGGATGTGTCATTCGTTTGTTGTTGAGCCTATTCGTGTTGTGAAATTACATCTGAGTTACTCTTCTATGCTATGAGGAGTTGTGATTCGTTGGTTATATGCATATATGGTGTTGTTCTATTGGGGTCTTACAGCGGAATTTGAGCGAGAAGAGTATTGGGTATTGCTTGGTTGATGGCGTAATGGTTATGCTCTTTCAAGTTTTGTGTGGCGTTGTATTAGTTGATTCTTCATGGTTATGGTAATGCAATTTGGGTGCTTGATATCGAATTTTGCGTGGTTATTAATTTTGAATAGGGTGGCTCGAGGTATATAATATGGACCAGCGTTTGGATGGGTCACACATTATAGCGGAGTTATGTTGAGACATGATCCTTTGTGTTAGATTCGTGTGTTTTGGTTATACTGTATGTGATATATTCTAAGCACTGTGTTGTGGCGGTACCTATTGAGCTTGCGAGAAAGAGTTCTCGTCTGAGTCATTTTCCATGATTGAATACATTTGGAATGTTGCTTATTGGTACACAGGTTGCATGAGTTGCGGCATTAGATTGTATTGATGTGTCATCTCACTAGAGTGGTCGTGTTGGATGATAAGGGGTCATTGGACCTAGAACGCATACTATCAAAATTTATTATAGCATGATTGGAAGGATAATATCGAAACTTGGCTTAGAAATTTGCGATAGTCCTCGTCGAAGGAGAGGGAGATCCATGACTTGTTGATTTGACGAATGGTTATGAGTTCCTGCGTGTTTTTTAAATCACTGGCAGTATATGAAGGTTGAAATGATGCTTTGTTTGACAAGAGGTTTACTACCGACATTGGATTCTTTTGAGCAGCTACAGTGTTAAGAAATTACTGCTATGTGTATTTGAGTTTTGAGGTATATCATGCGATTAAATCTTGGGTTATGGACATGGCTTGATACAACTTGTTCAGACTTATATAGTGTGTAGAAACGAGATTCTGATCATATAGAAAATTCTGGATGTTGAAAATTGGATTCTAGGACTTGTAGGCTAGGTTCGATTAAGAAATTTCAGTCATGTTTAGTTATCAGACCTATATGGGATTGGGTGACGTCGAATCACCCCCGGGTATGTGAATGATTGTCACTACCTAAACTAGAGGGTCATGACTAGCAGCCGGGCCATACTTGCAGAGCACGAACCTACATTTTATCTAACTTTCCTTATTATATTTAAGGGCCGACGAGATCAATATAAAGGGTAGACATGCATCATGAACAACCAACAAATAAAGATAATGGCATGAACATACATAACATGGGATGACAAAACTTTCAAGAAATTATATATAAGGTACGAGCTACCGCGCCGCCATGAAAGACTATACAACAAAAATCAGCCGACAAGGCATACCAAGCTATACATGAGTTGACACCTGTCTATGAGCCTCTAAAGGAACATAAGTGCTACAACATTGCTCGAACAGTGCCACGACATACCCATAATGTCTATAAAAAAATGCATACAATGACCACGACATGACACATCCACAAATAAACAGGACGTCAGTATGAGTAAAGTACTGAGTATGCAAGGCAGGAGAGCCTAAGTTTGATCAGTAATGTAAATATGGATAGAGAATATACAACCTGTAACATCTGGTACCTCCGAGGGCTACTGACATGAAATACATGATACAGACACACACGCACACACACACACATATATATATGTGTGTGTGTATTATATATATATGTATATATATATATATATATATATATAAAACCTATGCCTATGTGGGAATCATCATCACCATCATATCGTACCCAGCCATAATAGGCTCGGTAAAAACATACCTAGCCATCATAAGGCTCGATAGAATTGTACCCGGCCACGTGGAGCTCGGTAAAACCCAAATGATCAATGGTTGCACAATAGTTGCCGTACCCGACCATCTATAGCATGGTTTGATAGAGTAAAATAGATACATATACATATACACACACAGATATATATATATAATTCAAGCCGCACTCATTAGAGTATTATTTTGAACCCTTCGGAGTGATGTAAGGTCGGTATCCTCTGTACACGTTATTAGGACTAAATCTTCATCGTGAATCTTATAAGATCCATGAAGTACCAAAAACATTGATAACATAAGAACAAGAGAAGCAACATTAACATCAATCGCTTCATAAGAAGGGAAACAATGTAAGTACTGCTAGCTTGTAAGAGTAGAGTATCTTTGGAAGCTCGCTCATTATATTATGTACAATAGGAGTTGTGCAAAAGAAGGAAAAGGACAGCCTCACATACCTTGTATATACTTCCCAACATCAATCTATGCCAATGTCATGACTCCGTAGTCTACAATAGGAGAATTGACACTTTTGTTACTGTTTAAGCATCGTAACTATTATGTATCGACCGCAATATATTTTACGATGAGATGGACAGAACCTCCCCTATTTATATGACTTCCCACAAGTCAAAACAATCACCAAACAACATCAATAATAATCATATTCATCCTCTCATTATAGTCCACCAACCGACAACATTACTACCAAGCCTTTCGATATATATTTCACAAGTTCTTGCTTCAATGACTTAGTCGCGGCTTGGATAATCTTAAATACATGTAGAGTAGGAGGTTCCTTACCTTTAAACAGAAGGAACATCTCCAATATGACCTTAATTGTCCACGGAATATCCCTCAAATGCTGCCACATTAATAAGAAAGCGAAACTAGCAATCAATTAGGATTTTTCGGCACTAGAATCACTTAAGACGACTTGAAATCACCTAGGGTTGATATTAAAAACATGAGGGAGTATTTACAGAACATAAACAACTTAAAACAACCTCCCACAAGAGCTGGAACAACATAAAAATGAGCAACAACAACAAGAATAAGAAACTTACTAGTGCCACGGGATTTCCAACACTTGATTTGTGTTGTTTGCCCTTTGTTTGGGACTTGGATCACGAGAGAAAGTTGAGAGAATGTTTTTAGGGTTCTAAAGTCTTAATACACTGAAAAATAATGACTTAAAATGGGTTTGAGACATATATATATATGTCTTAAACCGCCTATGTGGGCGCCATATAGCGTTGCTTGGCGCAGTCTCGCGAAAATGTGAATATCTCTCTACTCCATGACCGTATCGACAAACAGTTTAATAAGTTGGAAACTAGACTCATAGATATTTAATTTTGTGGGTAGATCACCCTGTAATTCCAAGTAAATTGGGAGAAAGGATTAGTAATATTTTACCTAAAGATTAAGTAAAACTATGAACCTAAGTTGCAACAACTTTTGTCGACTTTTGTTTCATAACTCGTTTGACTTGAACACTTATGATAAGGATATTATACAATTCAAATACCTTAAAAATTATCTTTTGAGTATATTAATATCCTCTAGGTTTATTGACGAGTGCCACTCTTTCTAGTCTCTTTTCTTTAGTTTTTATGTCCTTTAATTATAATATGAGGGTGTTTATAGTGTGTATTGCTAGATTTTCAAGTAAATAATGCCAAGAAGAGATTTGAATTCAATTCAACTAGAATGTAGCAAAAAAGGGTTAAAAAATGTAAAACTCTTGAGTAATTCCGCATCTGCGAAAGACTGCTCGCAGAAGCGACCTCGCATTAGCAAAGAAATGGTCCGCAGTTGCGGAATTGAGCCACCATGCCTGGGGCTAGAACTGCTTCTACAGTTGTGCATCTCCACTTGACAGTCCACATCTGCGAAGCCAGAAGTTCCCTTCAATTTCCGCATCTTTCATAAAAGATCCGTATTTGCGGAGCCGCACCTGCTAGAAGTCTTCTGCAGGTGCGGTCAACGGGCTTCAAGCCTGTGTTTGAATGATATTTCACATTTTCTCCAGTCCAAACCCACAAATACACGACCTAACCTATTGCAAACATATCTTTCGATATCTTTGGGCAGTCTTGAACCTATTTTGAGAGAAGAAAAGAAGTTTTGGAACAAGGGTTTTTGCGCACACACTTGGATCTTGAAGATTTGAAGCTTTTGACTAAGAAATTCTTACTCATTTATGCTCATTCCTTCATTTCCTTGCTTCATATTGTATATCTAAGTGTGTTGTATTTATTCCAACACTTGAATTTTGTTTATTGAAATATTCATGTTGAATGTGTGGATTAAATATGTTATTGTGCTTATGCATCGAATGATTTTTTATCTTTTATGAAGTGAATTATTTTTTCTCTAATGTTTCCAAAGGTATTAGCTAACCCTAGGACTCACCCAATAACTTGAAATTAATTTTGGGAAAGATTATTTGGGGTTGGGAAAGACTAATTAACAGGAACTTGAGGCTCTAACCCTCATTTTATAACCTAGCTATATGATTGAACTACTTGTAGCCATATCCGTGTTTCCTTAATCTCTTAATTGATTTAGGATAATTAAATTGGGAATTCTTTTAAGTCTTTGGAAGAAGATAATATAGAATTATTACCATGGCTAATTAACATAAACTTGCTTCGTACAACCGTAAAATACATTAGATCGTTACTTGAGTATAATTTCCCGTGTATCCACACATGTAACCATTGATCACTTTACTTGATTCTAGGTTAGTTAACATTTTTTCATTTAGCTATAAATATTCTCACAAAACAATTCTAAGTGTTTGGCATTGTGTAACAAGTGATAATTCTCTTACATTCTTAATCGCTTACATATTGTTCTCTGTGGAATTCGACCCCGACTCATAGTTGGATAAATTATATTGCATGTGACCCTGTACATTTACTTTTTAGTAGTGGATTTGGATGTCATCAAAATTGGCATCGTTGCCGGGGAACAATTTGGCATAATTTATGTTGTTTAAGAAATAAGAGTAAGTGCTTTGATGCAAACTTGTGAAAATTTTTGTAAATAATTTTTCATACTTTGGTCTATTTTTCTAGTTTATTTTTTTAGTTTTCAAAAAAGTCATCATATAATGAAAATTGGTCAGATAGTAATTGTTCATACTTAGATGACTATTTTCCTTATTCCGGAGGACCACACTCGTGGCAAAAAATTTTAAATTCTCCCGGAGGGCAGATTGTGCGTACAATCTCAAACCCGTGATAGGAGTATTTGTGATAAGTGTGGTCGTCAAAATAGTCATTGGGAGTATTGGGCTTCTTTGTCCTTCCCGTCCCCAAGCCCCCGCTATGATGATATTACATTTAGTGATGAAATTTATAGGGATATCAGGGTGGAAGAAGTTGATCATGGTCAAAATGGAGAGTTCAAGCTCATGTTAGATTTCCTACTTGAAGGATGAAACAAAGAGCAAAGTGCCTTGAGGAGCTTTTGGAAAATAGTCTCCAAAATGACTTGACACTTGAAAGGTTACACTCACAAATGGGAGAAATCATTGAAGCTTTTGAGGTCCAAAAAGCCTCAGAAATTAATGATAGCCAAGAATTTTCCTTAGATGTGGAAGCTGAAAATCCTTCCTTGGCACTTGATCCAAATCAAGAAGAACTCTCAAATGCTCAAAAATGAGAAGATGATGCTCATGTTGAGGCAATTCTTGAAAATGAAGAGAAGCACAACTTTGCACTCGAGGATTTGAAGCAAGTCTTGACTCAAAATCATGAGAATATCCGAACTTTGGAGGATCAAATTAAAATATTGGTTGAGGCTCACTATGACCACCAACATGAAAGTGTGGAAAGAGGTCAAGAAGCTTCCGACTATGAGGAAGAAAGTGAGCTTTACTTTGAGGAATCAAGAAGTAAACATCCGCCAACCGACTCCATGAGTATTAGTCATGCCGAGAAAAATATGGAATTAGTGTCAACCGATGTAAAAGAAAATATGATTGATATTGACTCTAGTCCTGGAAAAAAAGAGGATGTCAAAATCCAGAAAGAATTGCAATTTGGAGGTTTGATGTCACATTCCAAGCATTTTTCAACACTGGAATTATGTGGTGATAGAGGAATCGAACTACACGAGTCAATAAGGGATTGCGAGGAGGAAATACAAAGCCCATACATCTTACAATTTGAGGGAACAAGAATGCAAAATGATACTCCTCACATGAAATCCAAGAAGAGTAAAATGAAGAAATTAATGCTTGGCTTGATCATCTACTTACCACCCCCATCGCTCATGGTAACAAGCTTGATTCCATGTTGGGTTCCCAATTCATATCGTCAATATGGCGAGAAAAGTGGTAAAGTGATTTGCATCGTGCAACGACATTAAATACGGCACTTAATGGGACGCAATCCATTATTTTCAAACTTTTTGGTCGTTTTTAAAATTATCTTTTTTGTAATAGTTTATTTTGTTATTTGTTACTAATCAGGAAATTTTTATATTTTTTGGAGTTCAATTAAGGGGTTTAAAGTGTTGGAACAAGCCAAAAAATGTAGTTGCCAAGACCTGTCCAGCTGAAGGCTAGTGCAAGCACACCTGCCGACACAATCACGCAAGTACAGTCACGCAGAAGCTTGTTGGTAGGCACAAATGTGCAATGTCTGCAGGTGCATTTAATTTCTTGTAGATGCGCTTCTCTGACCGCAAGTGCAGATAATCGGGAAAGTTTAATGAATAAAGTCCTCATTTCATCAGGTATTCTCTGACCTTTTATCCCTGAAACCCAAACTCCTCCATCTCTCACATACGTTAAATCACCATTACTCTTAATTTCTACTACCCTCACACAAGATAACACAGGTATCTCTCATCTACTCCTCTCTTCTACTTCTCTTTTTGTCTTATTCTTCTTCTTCTTCACAGTTCCCCCTCCCCACACCCCTGTTTTCTTTTCCCACTCTTTATTATGGTTTATATTAGGCTGAGGAAATTGGTTGAGAGTATGTAGTGTGTGTTGTTGATTGTTGAACAAAAACTTTGGGGGAAATCTAAGAACCCAATTTGTGTAAAAAAGCATAAATTCTCACTGCTTGAGATGTGTTCGACGAATTGTCCAAAAGAAAATCATTTGCTAAGTACCAAAAATTAAGTTCAATAGAGTCTTAATTCATGTAGTGAACTAAGTTAGAAGTCTTGAGTATATATTAGTTACTAAAAATTATGTAGAAGTGAAAAGAATCAGGAAAAAGAATGGGCTTTTGAACCCACTGATGAACATCACAGAAGCGAGAGTAGTGCTGCAGATGCGGCCTTGCACCTGCGTTGAAAGATCCGCAGGTGCAATTTTTGGCAAACTTGACTAAACCGCAGAAGTGGAGCAATATCCACAGAAGCGCGACCGCATCTACGTTGGTTTATCCGTAGGTGAGGAAACCGGGAAGAATTCCAAATTCTAGTAGCTTTGCATCTAGGGCTCCCTAGGCCCCTTTGACTCGATTCGTTGGCCTAATTGCCTTATTTTAAATTGCCTAACATGATTCTACTGCCCGACTAATGTTGTGTAGATTTTGTGAAGGTACTTTGAGCTAAAATGGACCCGAACATGAACAAAAATGCATTGTTTGATCATCAAATTGAAGAGGAAGTTGTGGTTGAAAAATTTGATCAGTCACACTTCATGTCGGCTGATTGTCACCGCCGGTATTATGACAACCTAATCACCAAAAAGTTAGTTCTTGAAAAAGGGATCACCGAGGATAAATTGGCCGAGCTGGTCGTAGAATTCTATAGCCGTCCACAAACCTCCCAATACTCATGCTTCATTCCTACTCCGTGCAAAGCCAATGAGGAGTGGGTTCAAGAATTTTATGCAAATCTTAAGCGTACAAACTTTTCCGACCCGCAACTCACCATAAGGGGTAAAACAGTAAAGTTTGGGATTAAGCAGATTAATGACATACTCGGGATTCCTAAACATCCACTCGAGCTAGTGCTAGAAAAAGATCATTGCAACAACATAGAATGGCTTGTGTCTAAACTCTATCCCGCAAGCATGAGAGCAAAATGGGCCAACAAGAGAAGGGGTTTGAAGTTTATCAACTTCACAGTTGAAGTTAAAATATGGCTCTACATCCTCTGCAATAGCGTATTATCCTGTGAAAATGTCTCAGATGTATCATACACTAGAGCCTTGATCAATACATGCCTTCTTGATAGCATTCCTATGAATGTCGACCACTGATGTGCCGTAGAATTTCGGCATATTTGATACCAATTACATTGACTTTAGTTCTTCTTTCAATGCATTTGTAGTTAAATCTTATAAAATATTGGTGTTTTGTAGTGTATAAGACTTGAAGACCTAAACATATGAAAAATAAGTCAAAAAGCCACAAAATGCGATCGTAGAAGTGGTATGCAAACCGCATAACTACCGCAAACAGAAGCAACTATTTTTCCAACTGAAGAGAAGATTGTGCAATCCATTATGCGGTCGCATAACACTTCTGTGAGCCGCATAATGACCACACAATTGCAATTGAAGAAGCTGCTCAACACTCCGGCGATGAGAAAATACGGTCGCATAACAGATATGTGGACTGCATAATGCAAATGCGGTAGAATTCTAGGATTTATGATCTTCAACTCTGCGATACAAATGAAGATTATGCGGACCACATACATGGTCTGCGTCCATTATGCGGTCGCAGAAGGTGTATGTAGGAGCAATTTTTGTCCAATCTTGACCCCGACTTTTATGCCACTATAAATGGCTTTACAATGGTTTTTATGGCTCATTAATTCTAAAAAAGGAACAACAATGAAGGCATTAAATACTTCGTTAATTTGGAAGCTTGTGAAGAGAGAATCTTGCACTTTTGTAAACTTTATGTCTTTATTTATTGCTTTTCTTTTGTATTTTAGTATGAGTAGCTAGTTTTAAATACTAAGGTTGTAGACCCTAAATGGGTGTAATGTTAATGAGTGTTTGACATTGAATATACATATGATGGTCGGTTGATATTCATTCATTTCTTGTGCTTTATTTATTGTTGGTTATTGCAAACATTAACTTATTCCATTTTACTCTTTCTTTACCTGGAAATGTGTGTTAGGGTTTGGTAGAAGTAAATAATTTGGACTCAAGAACTTAAATCTTCTTTAATAAAACCACTTAGGAATAAGTGGATTCTACTTGGCATAAATTGGTTTTTCTTAATTTTCAACTCTTTTAAATTTGGAAAAATCATAAAGAGAAAATACTACCCAACCATTGGAAATGAATCGGTAGTCATTTAGAAACAATTTGCATATCAAAAGATCTTCCATTAGAAATATATCATATTAACACCGATTGCATTATATTTCATTGATGGGGACACAACCTTGGTTTCCTTAATCAAATTTATCACATTCTCATAACATAATATTTATCTTGTTAAATTGTAATTATAACATTCTCTTATTAAGCTAAAGGAATAGAGTTATGAATTAAGTCAAGTTTCACACTACTCAAGTAACTTTTTCACACCTATTCCCTGTGGGATTCTACCCCAACCTTGTTGGGTTATCATATTTTACATCGACCGCCTTACACGATTTATTTGAAGTGTAATTTTAGCGTATCAAATTTTGGCGTTGTTGCCAAGGAATATGATTTCAAAATTACCAATTAGTGTGTTCTTTACTTTACATCTTCTTCTATTCCATCACACTTTGCTTTTCTTGCTTGGTGTTGATAGGAAAACATGGATGAGTATGACGAAGAAGTGAATCTTTTTGCGGACATAGATGAGTACATTGAGGATACAAATACTATTGTACCTCAAAGAGTTGATGCTTCCACTTTCAAGGTGGAACACAGTTTTATCCTAATGCTCAAAGCAGAGGGATTTTTCAAAAATTCCACCAATGATTATTCGACACAATATCTCAGAAACTTCTTGGGTGTGTGCGCGATGCACATGCAGAACAACATCTCAGAGGAAGCCCTAAGATTGAAGGATTTCAAGTACTCACTGACTAGAGAGGCAAGGAAATGGATTCAAAATCTACCACTAAATTCAATTTATTCTTGGGCTGAACTTGTCCTAGAATTCCTAGCTAAATGGTTCCCGCAAAGCAAGAAATCTGAGCTCTTGGATAAAATTTTCTTTTTCAAGCAATTAGCGGGGGAACATCTACATGATCCATGAATAGATTCAAGTTATATCTTGTTAGGTCGCCGAATCATGGTTTTCCGGATTCTATCTTGTTGGAGAAATTCTACATGGGTTTGGATGCTATGAATCAATCTATAGCCAAGAGTGCAGCTAATGGATCTTTTATGGATAAAACATTTGCGAGGATCACACATATCTTTGAAAAAAGGGCAAAACATAACCTAGCTTGGCACTCTGAGGACACCATGGGAGGAATTGCATATGGTACTACTTCCTCGACAAATATGATTAAGGAGAACCAAGAAAGAGATCAAGTAATTGCCGAGCTTGCCACTAACGTCTATTTGTTGATAAAAATGTACAGTGAAAGCCAAATAGAAAAAGGTAAATGTGGTGGAAAATGTTCAACCCACATCAAATTAAGATTATGAGGAAGCAAATTATGACAACAACTTTCAAGAAGGTTATCAAAGGCAACAGTACAAAGGTTCAGGACAACAAAACCAATGGAGGCCTAACCTGCAAAGGCAAGGCAGCTAACAATGGCAAAATGACTAAGGTAGTTCAAATCAAGGGAATTGGAATAACAACAACAACTTTTCCAATCGGAGTTCAAACCCCTCTGTTGCACCAAAGGGGCAATATTCCAACTCTCCGCATTGGAAGGAAGGTTCTTCAAGTGATTCAAAGTCGGAAAGCAATCTTGAACGAGTATTGAAAAATCCAGAAAAACCCAAAACTTCGATAAGGAATATGACCGAGCTTGTGGGTTCTCATACCACATCTATTCAAAAGTTGGAGATACAAATGAGAGATCTCTCAAGAGAGCAAAACCTGAAGAAATAGGGTATCCTCCCAATTGACACTATTTCAAACCCAAAAGGTAGTGGGAGTAGTACAACTTCTAATTATATGGCAATCACAACTCGGAGTGCGAAAATACTTCAAGGAGAGAATGAACAAGTGGTCGAAGTGGAAGATTCTGAACGAAAAGTTTAGTCACAAGTTGATGTTCCAATTGTTATCGAAGTTAAAAAGGTCCAAGAAGAGGTGGAAATTAAAGAACTGAACTGGGAAGAGGTTAAGGAAAAGGTTAAAGAGACACCAAAAACTCTAGCACCAAGTCCTAGAACTCATCCCCCTTTTCCACCAAGACATTCTAGGAAGGTTGATGATAGCAAACTCGAGAAGTTCTGTGACATTCTCAAGCAATTATCGGTGAACACTCCCTTTGTGGAAGCATTTTTGTCACGCCCCAACCTTGGGAGGCGCGACCGACGCTCAATCAAGTGAACCCGACTGAGCAAGCCATACCGAACACTTTCTACCCCAAATCAATATGAATAGGAACCTATGCCTTTCATTAACTTAGACGAGAATACATGGTGCATACCACAACATTGGTTCATTTCATATCACAAAGATTTACCGTACATAAGCTGGCTTCAAGGATTCTATTAGAGTTACAGTTTATGGAGATCACAAGTTTAGGATTACAACATATATAGTGGACTCCCCAAACACCCGTACGTAACCCACACTAGTGTCTTTGGAACCTCTAAGGATACAACAGATAAGCATAACTATGCCGACAACAAGGCCCCGGCTATACCTCAAAAGTGGAAAGATGTAATAACAAAAGATACACCATATAGCCCCATGGGAGAAAAAGGGGCTCACCGAGACTTCGAGTAGAAAAACATCTGCTACACACCATCGGCACTATCCTCTATGGAGCCACCTACAATCATAACACGAATGTAGCGCCCCCGACAAAAGGGACGTCAGTACATTTGAATTGTACTGGTATGTATAACTAAACACCATTCTACTAGAAAGAACTATCAAACAGATACAAGTAAATAATATGGGCAAATCAAAGATGCAATTCATATAACCTTTCATACAATTTCCAAAACATAGATTAGGGCATTTCTGTCACGTGTTCACCACTGTTCTCAATACCACCGTCATCTCGAGCGGAGTCCGGTCACGACCCTACTGGCTAGGTCACCTCATTGGAGGCATTACTCTCAATCAATATTTTATTTCCCTTATCCGGAATTCAATATCAGCACATTACCACTATGTGTGCGGCATGGTGTCCGATCACGACCCGATCGGCTAGGTCACCTCATTGGAGGCATTACTCCATTCTCATTAGCCAACACCTTCAACTCTTTATTCTAGACATATCATAACAATTCCTGGGCACTCATGGCCACCATCATCACATCGTTTTCCCTTTTCAATAATCAATTTACAAGTTGTGATCATAGACACATATATCAAAGATAATTCAAATTAAAATCACAGGTAAGTGAGCACATAGCTAGCATGAATAATTCTTTGTTTTGATGTTGGCTTATAGCCCAAGTATTTCGACACATAACTGTACTTTTTCATGCTTCTCTAATTGTCAAGAATGGTGCATTATTCACATTGAGGCACATCCTTCACAAATCAGTATATACATATGCAAATCAATGCGTAATAACAATTAATACACTAACCAATTCAACTCTTACCATACTTTCGTAAATGATAACAAAGCTCAATTTCTAATAAAAGGGATTTTTAGCCATACATACCTCAATAAAGCTTTCCTTACACTTTTACAAATTTCCAGAACTCTTAGCACTTTGATCTATTGAGTAAGAATTACAAATTAAATCGAGAATTAGAGATGAGATTGAGACTCTAGCTTGGTTCAAGCATATTGACAAAACCTAGAGGTGCAATGTGATCTTAGGCCCCTTTTTGAGAGCAATTTATATCATTTTGTACCTCTTTAATTCACCACCTCCCACTACTCTAAGGTTTGACATGCATGCAAGGAATACATTGTTATACCCATGACTCACCTCATTAGTGACCCCTTATAGCTGAGAATAAAACAAATAAGAGTTGGGGTGATGAAGTCTTACCTCTTGAGATGAAGGTATAGGGGTCTTCACTTTATTTTCTTCAAGGATTTAGCCATATCTTATGGAGTAATTTGATGGGGAGACTTTCCCTCTCTAAAAACCCCCTCTCTCCCTCTAGAAATGCTCTGAAGAATGCTTAGAATGAGCTATAACACCGGATATATCGATATGGAGGTCGGGTTAAAAATTAGAAAATTAGAGCCCCGAGTCAAATATGCAATGGCATTTTCAATCACAGAGTAAACATGCGGTACACATAATGAACCGCAAAATGCTCCCCAGAAACTGGACACTCTGACTGAGTTTGCGGTAAGAATGCGGTCTGCATTCACGTTCTATGGTCGCAAAGTGCACCGCATAACTGATTCTTACAAAATTCAAAGGAAAACATGCGACGACTATGCGGTCCGCATTTCGACCGCATAGGTGACTTCAATTTTAACCAACATTCTGACTAACTCTGCGGTAGATATGCGGTCCGCATACTGATTTGCGGTCGCATTCTGGACTGTATTTCTTGTATTTCTCTGGAAACTTATTCTTGATTTTTTAATGCATTATTCAATCCAAAAAGGTTTGCGTCGCGGCGAGCTTGCTCCGCAAGGTATATTTATGAATCGCTAGCACATGCTCCTAACTTGGCACCACGGGATCCGGGTTTTCGAGTAGGTATTTTCACGGGGCCTTACATCCTCCCCCACTTAAGATCATTTGTTCTCGAATGAGGATCGAGGTTCACTTATTAACAGTCGTAGTGCAATCTTTTCCTCTTCACAACCCGAAACAGGTTGACAATCCCCAAATTTAGCTGACTCCCTAGATTGCAAAGAATTTTGCCAGAGTTTCCTTTGTATATAGGCATTTCCCACCTATCATAGAGCCCCAAAAATATACCGTAACCGTATAAACATATTCATAAGCATAGTATAACTGGCACAATATCAACCATGGCCATATAGGCAACCATATTACCAAAATGAGGATGGTTTTACACAAGTCCAGCCAACAAATACGTTTTCGAAGGAGCTAAATGCATAAAAGTTATTACATGATTATTCAAACAAGTGTGGGTACTTCTTCTTAATTTCATTCTCGTCTTCCCAAGTAGCTTCCTCAACGTGCTGGTTCCGCCATAATACTTTCACGGATGCAATTTACTTATTTCTTAGTTTTTGAACTTGCCTATCAAGAATGGCAACCGGGACCTCTTCATATGATAGATCTTTATTTACCTCAATATTCTCAACTGGCACAATGGTGGACGGATCCCCTACTACCTTCTTTAACATAGACACATGGAAGACCGTGTGTACCCATGACGTCTGGGGCGGCAGCTCGAGCTTGTATGCCACCTGACTAACTTTCTAAATAATTCTATATGGCCCGACATACCTTGGACTTAATTTTCCCTTCTTTATGAATCGCATGATACCCTTCATAGGGGAAACTTTCAAGAATACCCAATCGTCTTCTTTAAACTCCAAAACTCTGCGACGCACAATCGAGTAGGATTTTTTGTGACTTTGAGCAGTTTTCAACCTTTCTTTAATAAGATTGACTTTCTCCATGGCCTAGTGCACGAGGTCCGGCCCTATCAATTTCGCTTCTCCAACCTCGAACCATCCGATGGGAGACCTACATCTCCTACCATACAATGCTTCGAACGGTGCCATTTCAATACTAGCGTGGAAGCTGTTGTTGTAAGCGAATTCTATGAGTGGCAAATGGTCATCCCAACTTCCCTTGAAATCAATAGTACAAGCACGCAACATTTCTTCAAGCGTCTGAATAGTCCGCTCTGCTTGCCCATCGGTTTGTGGATGAAAAGATATGCTAAGGTTTACTTGCGTACCTAAGCCTTGCTGAAACTTCTTCCAAAAGTTAGCTGTGAATTGATCCCCTTGATCTGAAATGATTGAGACTGTAGTGCCATGCAACCTGACTATTTCTTTTATATACAACTGAGCATATTGTTCCGCTATGTCGGTAGATTTAACATTCAAGAAGTGTGCTGATTTCGTGAGTTGATCCACGATCACCCAAATTGAGTCAAACTTGGGCGGAGTGCGCGGCAACCCTACCACAAATCCATGTTAATCATCTCCCACTTCCACATTGGAATGTCTATGCATTGTGTCAATCCACCAGGCCTTTGGAGTTCTGCCTTTACCTGTTGAAAATTCGGACATTTTGCAACAAACTCCGCCACATCCCTCTTCATGTTGTTCTACCAATAAATTTTCTTGAGATCATGATACATTTTTGTAGAACCTGGGTGTATGGAATACTTAGATGTGTGAGCTTCTGACACAATCCTTTCGCGAAGACTGTCGATATCAAGAACACACAGGCGGTCTTGGTACTGTAGGGTACCATCATTCATGCCCAAGGAGAAAGTTGTGGTCCCATGTTTGTGAATCCCTTCTTTCAATTGTGATAACAATGGATCATTGAATTGCCGAAGTATATTTTTGAATCGCCGCGAGGTATATTTATGAATCGCTAGCACATACTCCTAACTTGGCACCACGGGATCTGGGTTTTCGCGTAGGTATTTCACGGGGACTTACAATTTTAAGAGATGTCGGGTTTTGCTAAATATTTGAAAGACTTGATCAGCAGGAATGAATTGGTGAATGTAACTCATCGGGTTAGTTCCATCATAGCAACAACCACTGTTTAAAAGAAAGAAGACCCAGGAGCGTTTACCATTCCATGCACTGTTGGGGCATGCGATTTTGCAAGAGCTCTTTGTGATAATTGGTCTAGCATCAATTTAATTCCTCTTGCTATTTAAAAACAAGCGGGGTTAGGTATGCCGAGGCCAACAAGTATGAGGTTTCAAATGGCCGATTGTTCAGTAAAGAGACCGTTGGGATTTGTTGATGATGTTCTTGTGAAAGTGAGAAAGTTCCTCCTCCCGCCGACTTTATTATCCTTGATTGTGTTGTTGACAATGAAATGCCTATCATCTTGGGAGACCATTTCTTGCTACCGGAAGAGCACTTATGGATTTCGGAACGAAATGAGATCAAGTTCCGAGTTAATGACAAAGAGGTTACCTTTCACGCGAGCAAGGGTATGAAGTTTCCACATGCATCACAGTCACTGATGTTGTTGATGAGGTAGAAGACACAATTGAGATGAAGATGGAAGAACAATTCCTTGATGAGGAGTTGGCAGCTATTTTAGTAAATATTTATGGTGAAGACATGGAGGGGTACATGGAATCGGTGAGTGCATTAGAAGGACATGGTTCCTACACTTATGCACTAAAGAAACTTTCTCTTGACTTAGAGAATAGAGCCACTCCTCCCACCAAGCCTTCAATTATTGAGCTGCCGCAACTTAAGCTCAAGCCACTTCCACCGCACTTGATGTGTAAATTTCATGGCTCTAATGATACTCTACCGGTAAACTATTCTTCTTTGCTGAATGATGTGTAGGTATAACAACTATAGGATGTCTTGGGGGAGCACATGCAAGCCATTAGGTGGATAATAGTGGACATCCGAGGGATTCCCGATGAAATTTGTGAGCACAACATACAATTGGAGCAAGAGAGAAAACCAAGTGTGGAGCATCAAAGAAGGTTAAATCCTTCCATACAAGAGGTGGTAAAGAAACAATTCATCAAATGGTTAATTGCAAGGGTTGTCAACCCCATTGCCGATAATTCTTAGGTGAGTCCGGTGCAATGTGTTCCAAAGAAAGGAGGCATGACCGTGATTCAAAATGACAAAAATGAGCTCCTCCCAACAAGAACGATGGCCGGATGGAGATTTTGTACGGATTACCAGAAGCTAAACACTGCCACTTGCAAAGACCATTTCCCTATTCCTTTTATAGATCAAATGCTTGATTATCTAGCGAGAAGGTCATTCTATTTCTTCTTGGATGGATATTATGACTATAACCAAATCAGCTTCACCTTGGAAGATCAAGAGAACACAAAAGTCATATGCCCATATGGGAGTTTTGCCTTTAGTCGTAAGCCATTTGGGCCATGAAACGCCTCGATTACTTTCCAATGGTGCATGATGTCAATCTTCTCGGACATGGTGGAAGATTTATTAGATGTTTTTATGGATGACTTCTCTGTAGTGGGTGATTCATTTGAGCATTTGCTTGACAACCTTCGACAAGTGCTCAAAGGATGTGAAGAAATAAACCATGTTCTAAACTGAAGAAATGCCACTTCATGGTGGACGAGGGCATTGTTTTGGTCCACAAAATTTCCAAATAAGGCATATAGGTTGACTGGGCGAAAATTGAAATCATTTCCTAGCTTCCTCCGCCCACTTCAGTTAAAGTTGTCCGAAGCTTTTCGGGGCACGCCGGCTTCTATAGGCATTTTATCAAGGACTTCTCAAAAATTGTAAATCCCATGTGCAAGCTCCTTGAAAAAGTTGCAAAGTTTGTATTTGATGAGAAGTGTTTAAAGGCTTTTGAGGAATCGAAAGAAAAGCTCACCACGGCACCTATTATTATCACACCCGATTGGTAAATTCCATTTGAACACATGTGTGATGCTAGTGGTGTAGATATTGGGGTGGTGCTTGGTCAATGGCATAACAAAATCTTTCACCCGGTCTACTATGAAAGCAAGACACATAATAAAGCTCAAATGAATTATACGGTGACTGAGCCAGAACTTCTTTCCATTGTCTATGCTTTTAAAAAATTTCGGGTTAATTTGTTGGGGTCCAAAGTGATAGTTTACACCGATCATGTTGCTTCTTTCTATCTTGTGGCGAAGAAGTATTCCAAACCAAGATTTATTTAGTGGGTCCTTTTGTTGCAAGAGTTTGACTTTGAAGTCAAGGATCGGAAAGGGACAAAAAATCATGTTGCGGATCACTTATCTAGGCTTCAAGATGCAGGGAGAACAAAAGAAGGCCTTGAAATCCATGATTCCTTTCCAGATGAGCACATATTAGCATTT
The DNA here is from genome assembly GCA_026770625.1 of Nicotiana glauca. NCBI lineage: Eukaryota > Viridiplantae > Streptophyta > Magnoliopsida > Solanales > Solanaceae > Nicotiana > Nicotiana glauca. The sequence continues at coordinate 181,765 of MU702139.1, read as the reverse complement.
TCTAGCACATTCGCTCCTTGGTATGCCGATATCGCTAAGTTTTTTGTTAGTGACCTTGTTCGCGATAGATTGGAAGCTTATCAAAAGAAAAAGTTATTGCAGGAGTATAGGCAATACTATTGGGAGGAACCCTTTCTGTTTCATATTTGTGCCGATAACATCATTCACCCGTGTGTTCCAAAAGATGATGTAATGCCAATTACTAAAGCATGCTATGACTCCCCAGTTGGAGGTCATCATGGAGGAAATCGGACAGTAGCAAAGGTGCTTGAATATAACTGCTACTGAACATCGATCTACCAAGACACAAATAAAATGGTCAAGGCATGCGATCAATGTTAAAGACAAGGGTTGATATCTAAAATACATGAAATGCCTATGAATTCTGTGATGGGGGTCGAGATATTTGATTTGTGGGGGATAGACTTCATGGGCCCTTTCGTCCATTCTTATTGCATGACCTACATCTTGGTAGCTGTGTACTATGTCTCCAATTTTGTCGAGGTAACCTCCTTGCCCAACTATGAGGCAAGGAGTGTGACCGCATTCTTAAATAACAATATATTCACGTGGTTTCGTATCCCCAGAGCCATCCTAGGTGACGGTGGTTCTCATTTTTGCAACAAGGCTTTCACCGGGCTGTTTGAAAAGTATAGCATAAAGCACAAGGTGGCTACACCTTATCATCCTCAGTCGAGTAGTCAGGTTGAAGTTTCTAATAGGAAAATCAAAAACATCCTAGCAAAAACTATCAATGCAAATAAGATAGATTGTCAAGGAAGCTAGATGAAGCCTTGTGGGCATATCGCACAAAATTTAAGACTCCCATTGGCACTTCAACGTGTTGGCTGGCTTTTGGTAAAGCGTGTCACTTGCCAGTGGAGCTTGAATGCAAAGACATGTGGGCAATGAAGAAGTTAAATCTTGACTGGGCCGAAGCTGCTAACCTAAGAATGACAAAACTTAATGAGATGGAGGAATTCCGTCGCCATGCTTATGAAAGTGCAGCCATGTACAAGGAGAGAATGGAGTTTTTTCATGATAAGAAGATCTTGAAGCAGAATTTCAATTCCGGTGACTTGGTCTTACTTTTCAATTCAAGACTCAAGTTATTTCTAGGAAAACTCAAGTCCAAATGGTCTGGCCTATTCAAAGTTATGAGTGTGTACCCCTATGGTTCTATTGAATTGGAGTCGGAAGATGGGACTCAAACATTCAAAGTGATTGATCAACGAGTCAAGCGTTACCTTGGTACCACAAGTAAAAGGCATCTCATAGATCAATCCACTCTAAAGGATAGTCCAACAACATCCACTACCATTGAATAGCCCAAATTGGGTCAACAACGTAGTGTCGCAATGTTAAATCAAGCGCTTCTTCGGAGGCAACCAATGTGTGGTAACAATCTTTATTATTTTCATTTATGTAGGTTAGTTGATAGTTTTGAGTAGGTTGATGTGTATGTTAGAGTGCAGGTAGTCCAAAATATCATGAACAGTGTGCTAGTGCTAGGAAAATGAAGAAAAGAATGGACCATGATTTGCGGCAACTATGCGGTCGCATAATGACTTTGTGAACCGCATCGTTATTGCAAACATAGGCAGAAAAATTGGCCAATTGGATGTTCAAAAATGCGGTAAGATTTTGATTTTTGCGGCCCGTGTAACAACTTTGTGACCGCATAATGCATCGCAAAATAAAGTTGGGCAACCTAGTCATTAATGCATCGCACAACACATATGTGACCTCATAATGTGTTGTGCAATCGTCTTACACGCTGCAAAATGCGCAGGTACAAACACCCTAACTCCTTCGCATAACTAATCACACCCTCACTCTATCATACACTAACGCTAAAACAAAATCAAAAGCAAAAAAAAAAACAAATAAGGAAGAAAAATAGAAAAGATCAAAAAGATTACTCACCAAGCGAGGAATCACACATAATCACACGAAGCAGATCGTACTTGCATAGATTACTCACCTCGTTCACATTATCTTTCAAAACTATCTAGTACTATTGTTGACTCACCCAGGACTTCCCTCTCTCTCGTGGTTTTGATTCATGTTTCTTCCTTATTTTTGAATTCCATGGTCGTTTCCACTAGCCCCTTAATTCCTGCTGATTAAGGATAACTTTGTGGTGAGGATTTGGTTGAGTGACTATGTGTATTATTGTTTATGAAACAATATGGGGGAACTCTGAGTATCCCGCTTCTCTTACATCAACTAATTTGAACTATGACAACAATGGGGGATTAGGCATTGTTTGAAATCCTCAATTTTTTGATATACTTCCCCCCTTCCTCTTAAAACTTTGGTACGAGAATCTGGGTAGGTAATTTGATGAGAGCATGTGAGTGTGGTGTGCATATTAAGTGAAAGGAACACGTTTAAATGAAGAAGACAATCTTTGTAGCCCGCATAATTCGTTTGCGGTCCGCAATGTCGTCGCAAGAAGGACCCTAGGTGGCCTGCTATAAAATGATTTTGCAATAGGGTTTGCGATCACAAAACATTTTTGCGGATCACATACGTGCGGCAAACAGGGTTAGTTAAATTACTCAACTGATGAGATGAAATACGACAACTTTGAAGTCGCATAACCTAATATGTGGCCACTTTTGCAATCGTATAACTATTTTTGACTTTTGGGTATCAAAAATCTGCGATGGGTTTGCGGTCCACATAGTTGTTATGCGATCGCCTAAGCCATCGCACAAGATGCTTGCTACATTAAATTTGTCTCAATATGATTTCTATTCTATTTCACCCACTCACACACTATTTAATAAACAAGAATGGCACCAAAGAAGTATATTTCAATGCGGTCAATGCACGCCAATTGAAAGAAATGGGCTGCTACTCGGAGCCAACAAGAACAACAGTCCAAACGTCTATAGCCTCAGACAAATCACAACACTTCTGAGCACTCCTCCTAGTCAGAAGAGGAGGAGGCATAGAGTGACCTCAAGCCATTTGTTGACCTACAGGCTTAGTCACGAAGGAAGATAGAGGAGGATCTAAATCTGAGATTTGGAGTCACCAGCTCTATGTACAAAGAAGGGCAAACAAAGAAAAAGATTCTCGAGGAGAAGCAGTTGAGTCTAAACGGTATGAAGGAGCACTACCCTCACGTGATCGAGAACATTAACAAAAGAAAATTAGAGTTCTTCACTGAATTCCAGATAAATATAATGAGACAGTTGTACGGGAGTTCTATGCTTCTTATGGTGCCTCGAGGAATGCTGAGCGAAAGAGAAATAGGATATTTGCACAATTTGTCCAAGTTCGAGGGGTCTAAGTGCTCTGTGATGACGCCACTACTAATGACCTATATTTTGAGGATTGGCAGTCAGGCACAACTCAGTATGAGGCTAAAGTATCCAACAAGGACAACGAGTGCCTGGATTGTATGTATCATAAAAAAGGGACACCGTCCTGGATTGACCCTGGACACAAGATTTACAAGCAGGATCTCACACGGGAGGGTTCATATTGGATCAGTTTCGTCTGCTTCCTTCTGATGCCGACTTGGAAAGAAACTGACATCAACGTTGACAAGGCACTCTTCATTGCGTGCATCATAGCATGCATAAATATTGATTGGGAATAGATTATATTAAGGGAGCTGGGGATCAGAGCAAACCAAAAACAAACATCATTTCCCTTCCCATGCTTGATCACTGCTCTATGCAAACCAGTGAGTGTGCCTCCTATGCCAAAGCATGATCGACTTTAGAGAGCGCTCAAAGATATTGACATCACTCAAATCAGTAACGTAGTAGAAAAGGAAATAGACAATCAACCTATGGCTTCACTATCTCGTCAATCAAACTCAGCAACACCTACGACTCCCACACTACCTGACACCTCTCCTGCCATAGTTACTTCCACAGCCAATCCAAAGCCAACCCCTTCACCTCCATAGGTTCCCTTACCAACTCTCTCCAAGCTCTGTCTACTAGCTCAACTCGCCAATGCTAAGGTAGACCTGCTGACAAAAGAAATCCCAAACCTCATCTGGCAAGCATTGATCCCTGTCCAAGCTTCAGTAAGTGTTCTTCAACAGCAACATAAATCTTATGAGGATCACCTGGAGCACTTTGAAGTGCGTCTTGAGAAGGTCGAGATGGGTGATATTAGAGATATTTCTCGGCTCGAAAAGATGTTGATGAACTGATTTCCAGAAGATACAGAATTTGGAGTATGACTTGACCCCCTTCCTCCCAATGGAAGGCGAACAGGGTACTGGAACTTCCATTTCGGGCTTGGAATTTGATTTCACAAACATGATGACAGCTCCGGAGACACAAAGTGTTGAGACCACAAAGACTTTAGCTCCCACTGTACATATTAAAATTCCTTCAGAGGAAGGATCTAGAGAGACAAAAGGGTAATTTGATTAGGGAGATCCAGAAGATGAGGAAACAAATGAAGATGCACTAGTAGAGGAAAGGAGGTTAACCGGGGAAACAAGGGTAAGCAAGTGGATACTTCTAAAATTGCATAGGATGAAGAGAAAGAAGCCGTGTATGCAGCAATTGCACATTATATTGCAGACATGGTCGTCAAGGCACATCCATCGACCACTCAGCCTTCAACAGGAGAGGCTAGCAGCTCCCAAGCCCTAGACCCAGCCTCACAACTGGTGGAGCTTCATGCTCTAACCTCAGAATAGGTGGAGCTTCCTGGTCCAATATTGGAGACCACCTTGCAGTCCGAGGTTCCACCTATTGCTACTGCAGTGCCAGGAGATGACCCCATAGCTGCCCCAAATGGTTTAGCTATGCCAAGTGCCTAGTGTGCCCCAGGAAGTCCCTAAGCTTCATTTTTACATTCTCTGTGCATTGGGGACAATGCATGATTTTTTGTTGGTGGTGGGGTATTTATATTTTTTGTAAACATTTTACATAAACTCTTCACTCTAGTAGTATAATTTCATAGTTAGTAATGAATTCCCTTGGTTTTTCTTCGTCGGGTTCTTTTCCAAGGGTGTATTAGTAGAACCACAACAGTGGCATGAAATATTTTGACTTATTTGGTGTTGACTGTTCTAGCTCCAAGTATGTGATGAATTGTGTAAATAAATTGAACCTTTCCTTCTTTTGCATATATATATAAATATTTTTGGTTAGTCATTCTTGTGAACTCGGGGCTCGCTTTTTAACTTTATGCTTATTCAGAATCTTACATATCTCGAGATGAAAGTTTTAAGTTGCTTACATTCACTCGAGGGTTGAAACTATGTTGAGTTGAACTATTCATGTGTAGTGAATGAGGATTTGTATAAATAATGCATACGCTTAACCTGTGTTGTCTATAACTTGCCCGGTTGGTTTCTTAGTGCAACTCTCGGGTTAATGATTAGATGTGAAAATGATCTTAGACTATATTTGTGACTACTAGCTAGTTTTGCCCAAAATCGACCGCCCTGGTATATCAATTACCCTATTTACCTCCGTTGAGCCTTTAACCTTTTATTAGATGTCACATTACAAACCTTTACCCCTTTTGTGAAATAATTCCTTCTTTTGAACCCATCCATCCTTGAATGGGTAAGAATGAGGCTAAGAGCCTAATTTGAGGTAACAGGTACAAAGTGAAAATTTGTAAGGTTTACGACTGTGTGTGGAGAAAAAAAACAACAACCTCAAAGTTGTGTATATAACAAAATGCAAGCTCCAAAAAGAAAAGCAATTGTAAAAAAAATTGAGTGGAGTCTTGTGGAAACTGAAGAAATACTTTAAGGTGGTTCGATGGTGGTAACTCGACGTTAATAAGTGCTATCTAGTAAAAAGAAAATTTTATGTAGAGTTCAACGAGGGTATAGCCACAACATTCCAAAATATTCATCCAACCCATCGCGAAGCCAACATTATAACTGGTGAAAAGTCTTTAGTAATATACAGTCAATCATTCATGAGATAGCAACAAGTTTTGATAAGGGCAAGCATATGGACTGATACTTGTAGCATGTAACATTCGTTCCGAGTGAAAGAGTGTTTTGATTGCATCCCTTGTACACATATGTGAGTTGGGGATTTTCTTTGCACTGAGTGCGCACAAATTGCATGATTTAGTAGAAGTTAGGTTCTTGAACTAGAATACAAGTGCACTTAGTTGTGAATAACATTTTGTCATTTTGGTTGAGGCTCAAAGTTCACAAGTTGATTGGTCAAATTGTTAGACGATAGTTGTTCTTTAGGAAAAGGAAATAAACATGCTTTTTAACTGTCAGTCAAAACCATTTACGGTCACTAATGTTTTGAGACATGTCAGAAATAGAGTTAGTATAGGATATGATATTTCTGTTTTAGTTGCTTGAGGAAAAGCAAGAGTTTATGTTAGGGGTATTGATATGCTGTATAATTTCGGCTCATTTGATACCAGTTACATGGACTTTAGTTTGTCTTTCAATGCATTTGTAGTTAAATCTTATAATGTTTTGGTGTTTTGTAGTGCATAAGAATTGAAGACCCAAACACATGGAAAAGAAGTCAAAAAGCCACAAAAGAGTATGATTGCTTCAAGTATGCGATTGAAGAATTGGAATGGGAATTGCATAACCACCGCAAACTGAAGCAACTAATTTGCCAAAAGAAGAGAAGATTGTGCGATCCGTTATGCAGCTGCATAACACTTCTGTGAGCCGTATAATGACCGCACAATTGCGATTGAAGAAGCTCCTCAGTACTTATGCGATGGGAAAATGTGGTCACTTATGCGGACCGCATAATGCAAATGTGGTGGACCTTTGGGACTTATGATCTGCAACTCTGCGATGCACATGAAGATTATGTGGACCGCATACATGGTCTGCGACCATTATGCGGTCGCCGAAGGTGTTTGCAAGGGCATTTTTTTTTCAAATATTGACCCCGATTATTAATCCACTATAAATAGCTTTACTAGTGTTTTGTGGGTCATTAAGTCTGAAAAAGGACAACATTGAAGGCATTGAATACTCTATTAATTTGGATGCTTGTGAAGAGAGAATCTTGCACTTTTGTAAGCTTTATGTCTTTATTTATTGCTTTACTTTTGTATTTTTATATGAGTAGCTAGTTTTAAATCCTAACGTTCTGGACCCTAAATATGTGTAATGTTAATGGGTGTTTGACATTGAATATATATATATATATACATATATATATATATATATATATATATATATATATAATG
>MU702139.1:158839-172620 GCA_026770625.1 Nicotiana glauca | reverse complement strand
TGTGTGTGTGTATATATATATATATATATATATATATATACATATATATATATATATATATATATATATATATATAATGGTTGGTTGATTTTTATACATTTCTTGTGCTTTTTTTATTGTTGGTGGTCACAAATATTAACTTATTCCATTTTACAATTTTTTACTTGAAAAAGTGGGTTAGGGTTTGGTGGAAGTGAATATCAAGAACTCAAGAACTTAAACCTTGTTTAATAGAATCACTTAGGAATAAGTGGGTTCCACTTGGCATAAATGGGCTTTTCTTAATTGCACCTCTTTTAAATTGGGGAAAATCATAAAAAGAAAATACTACCCAAGGATTGGAAAATTTGGGTAGTCATTTAGAAACTATTTGCATATCAAAGGACCTTCCATTAGAAATATACCATATTAACACAAATTGCATTACATTTCATTGATGGGGACATAACCTTGGTTTTCTTAATCAAATTAATCACATTATCATAAAAAAATAGTTATTCTGTTAAATTGTAATTATATCATTCTCTCGTTAAGCTAAAGGAATATAATTACGACTTAAGTCAAGTTTCACACTACTCAAGTAACCTTTCACACCTATTCCCTGTGGGATTTGACCTCAATCTTATTGGTTAACACCAACTGCCTTACACTACTTACTTAAAGTGTAATTTGAGAGTATCAGCCATTATACTCTGTAGGAGCTGAGAGAGTATTTTCTAGACAACAATATAGGGTTGATGTTTCCATCACTGATCACATAGTTGTGTAGGCGAGCAGCGCTTGAGGTGAGCAACACCGATCATTGGCTGGCGGCCAACAAACCCTACCATCCAATTAGAGTAATGGGCGAGGGTAGTGCAGTAAAGACATAGAAGAGGAAAGTCATCATTACTATTGCCGGACCAGAGTCATCCTCACAGGCAGCTGTACTTGAAGGACCATTTGGGATACTAAACTCCTAGCATAGCACCATCCTTTACTTAGTGTCACAGTTCCCCAGTGGTCCCTCATCCTCCCAGCCTAGGCCCGAGTACTTCACCAGGGAAGACATGAAAATCTACTTAGATGCACAAAAAAAGAAGGCAGCGTCTTTTGTTGTTTTATTTTATTTTTCTTTCTTCCTATATTTATTCTTTAGTAGTTTTTAGTTTACGTTATTTTTTGTCCTTTAGTATTAGTTGTTTTTGTTATTTAGTTCCTTTAGTAGTTTTCATTATTTCCTTTTTGTTTCTTTAGTAGTATTTCCTTGGGTTTTCATTGTGCTACTGTTGTTTCTTAAGGGATATTTTTGTGTTGAACCGGGTGACATTTCCCTATGATGGATGACATGATAATTTTCTTAAGGGAATTAGTCTTTTTTATTTATGTGGAGACCTTTGAATTATTTGGTACTAATAGAATTAATCTCTTGTATGTGAAATGTGAATTATGAAGACCCCTCCGAATTTTGATTTTAAATCGAAAAAGCAAGTTGCACGGGTAAGAAAAGTTTTTGTGATAACTTTTTGGCTCTTTTGGTGACTCATTGCCAACTATTTAGCATCATATTGCTCTGGATGCTCTTATTAAGAAGTGAAATTGATCCATCTTGATTAATTCATATGCCATGAGTGTTAGTTTTTGTTATAAATAATTCTTGTGTTTACTTCTATCATCTAGAACTTGCCCGGTTGGTCTTTAAATGCTAGTGTTTGTTATGTTTTGTTGGAGGGATGATCTTAGGCATTCTTATGATCTTTCAAAAAACCTCTTTAGCCTTTCAAGCCTACCATTGCATAAATACTATTACTAATTTACCCCGTTTGAGCATTTAACCTTTTCTTTGGCCACCTCATTATAGAGATTTACCCTTTTGTGAAATAATTCCCTCTTCTGAATCTGTCCCTCCTTGACTGTTCAGAATGAGACTAAAAGCCTAAGTTGGGGACGTTGGTGTCAAGTTGGAAATTGGTAAGGTTGTACATTAAGAACAGACACATATACCTCAAAGTTGTTCATATGAAATTACTCAAGCTCCAAAAGAATATAGTTATATAAAAAAAGAGAAAAATAGAAATAAATATGTATATATAAATATGGAGTCTTGCGAAAATTAGGGAGGTACTTTAAGGTGGTTCTATGTTGGTAATTAGATGCCAATAAGGGTCATGTGGTTCAAAAAGAAGCAAAGTGTAAAAAGAAAGATAAGTGCGAGTAGTGTTCAAGGATGGTGTAGTCACTTGTATCCCAAATCCTTATTCGACCCTTCCCTAAACCTACATTACGATCTTAAAAAGTCCTTATCGGATGTCCAACCGAATGTTCTTGAATAGGCGGCAAATTAAAATAAGGGCAAGCTTATGGCATAAAATTTTATAAAGCTTGAAATTTTTTATTGAGAGTGAGCGTCTTTGTGCATTTGTCCCTTGTGCTATTATTGTAAATATGGTTATTTTGGAACTCTCTTTCTTGTTAGGGCACATGAATTAGGATGGGTTGATGACATTGATATATCCAGAAATGAGTAAATTGAGCATATGTAGTAGAGTAGTGTTTTTGAGTCAATTCTTGAGTCTTATTGTTGTCACTTGATTATTTTGAAACTCTACTACATTTCTTGAAGTTGTTTTTCAATAAGGGGGTTATCTAGTTAAGACGCACATGCTTGAGCCTAATTGTTAGTACCAACAAAATCCATAAGTATGGTGCTTAATTGGAGAATATTTTTTGTAAATGATAATGATACTACTTGTTCGTAAGTGGTAGAATCCTCATTGAATTGTTTGTTTTGATTTGATTGTGGACAAGCAAAATCTTTAATTTGGGAATTTGATGAGTGGTGATTTACCACTCATTCTAGTTTGTTATCTTTGTCGACGCCCCCTTTTTCCTAAAGCAGAATCGGGTTCACGACATTCCGGAAGATAACTCTTTTCCCACTTTGGGAATTGGTTTTTTTTTGAGAGTTTGGAGAGTCGCCACCTAATGATTATAGTGCATTAGGACACTTTTAGAAAAAATTAAAGATGAAAACCAGAGTTTGGGTAAGGGATTGAAATTATCCCGAGGGGAAGGTGTTAGGCACCCCTCAAGATCCACTAGTGTGGTTTCCGACCATGCTACAATCGTGACTTCAAATGCAAGTGCAAATAAACAAGTACAAGAAGCACAAAAGGTTAAAAGAAATGTTGAATTTTAGAAAGGAGCAGTTTGGTAAAAATGTGCAAATAGAGGGAAGAAGTCAAGTACTTAGTGCAAATAATCCGAAAATCATGTGAGAAGCATAAAATGCAATATCTTTAAAGATTCAAAAAAATTTGTTAAACTAAAAAATAAAAATAAAAAGAGAAAGGGAGTCCTAGGTTTATACGTTACATGGATCATTCGCACAACACTGATACTCAATTATACGCGGAGTGTTATCGTGTAATCATCATCTCCATGTCTACCCTTCCCACCCCGTTAAGGTATTAAAGTACGACCGGTATCGATTACTTATCGCATGCTACTACACGTCCCAATCCTATCAGTCCTGGGGTATTGGGACTTCTAATCCTAGAGGGGAAAGAAAGGGATGGAGGCCTTTATGGAGTTTAAAGGATAAAATTCTAGCTCAACATTCAAAACAAGTATCGAGTAAAAGGGTAGAACAAATAAGCAAACAAGGCTCAAATTAAACCCAGAAGTCAAACAATCATTTAGTGTAGCATGCCTTGACAAGTACTGATTTGGTCTTAGATTAAAATTAAGTAGCGAGCGGGCTGGTTCAACACATGCATTTAGACAGAAAGTCTACATTAGGCCACTCGGATACAGTTGTCAGGGACTGACCCAATTAATTAATTAGCCAACCCTTTGTCTATGTGTTGAAATAAAACTAGGCGTAGGATCTATTCATTTTAGGAAAAGATGCAAAGAGTTACCAGTAATTTCAGAAAAGATGCAAGTTGATTTTAGAGAAAAGAGGCATCAGTTTTAACAAAGAGAAAAGATGCAAACTGCTTTTAGGAAAAAGAATTACCAGTTGTTTCAGAAAAGATGTAGACTGATCAAAAGGTTTACGAGCTTCAGGAAAGTGCAGATGGATTATGATAAAGGGTTTACCAATTGTAGTAAAGATCGATAAGAGTTTCAGCGATTGGTTCTGCTTTGGAAACGAATGACGATATTAATGATGAGATTTCCTATAGGCATACTTTCTATACGTTTGCTGATTTTAACATCCTTTCATGACATTAATAGGAGTCTTATACACACGATGTCTACATACAACTTTGTTATAAAGCCTATAAACGGTTTGCCTAATGACATTTGTGTATGCAGATATGCAAGAGCCTATAGGCATAATCTCTATATGTGTAATTACAGAAACATGATTGTTAAATCCTATAAGAATGCTTTCTAGGTGATTTTTGTGGTAAAGTTAAGAGTTAAATCCTATAGGCATGGTCTCTATGTGATTGAATCAGTATTAAAGACCCTATAGGCAGGATTTCTAGTTTGATAAAAATAAAATCTGAAGTCATGATTTCTAACACTTGGATGCAAAAAAAGTAAAGACCCCTCCCACACACTTTTTACTATAATCCCCGAGTTTCATACAAAATTATTACAAACCAATGAATCAAACTGGAAATTAAAAGATACATCAAAAGCTAACAGCTAGATCCAAGCAGCCTAATTCAACCTTAATGTCTGGTAACATGCGATTGAGCCATTTCCTGGATTCAAATTTCCAAATCCTTCTCTTTATCCAAGGTGTTTCAAATTTCCAAGGAATCTCAGGGATTCCAGGCATTGCTTACACCCAGGATACCATTAGTATTAGAATAGTGCAGTGTGGAAGAGCCAGCTCTTAGGAATCCAAGTTCAGAGGGAGCTCAGGGTCCCAAAGCATGGCTTGCAAGAGAGGGGCGGAACTTATAGCTAAGAGTAAGTGCAAAGTGAAAGGGAATAAGGGAGCCATGACAGGTGGTGGTCATACCTAGCCACAAGGTAAGCTGTCACACCCCTGACCACTTGTTTGGTTGAACAAGTTAGAAGCACACCTTTTGAAGGTCAGACTAAAGTCTAGATAGCGATTAGGACACTATCAGACTCAAATCCAGGGCTCAGACACATAGAGGGGAAAAGGAATGGGAATTGATTGAGTTTGGGATTCAAAGAATCCAGTTCAAGATCATAGACAGCAATATTGGAGTGTTGTTATGCCCTGAACCACAACTCACTCACAAAGGGTAAAGGGTAAGGGAATTCATAAAGTATCAAATTCACGACAAACAACTGATTTAAATACATAATTTAAATACTGAACTATAAAGGAAATGGGGGGAGCATATGACACTATGCTAGAAACAAATGGGCAGAATTAAACACATTGTTGTTGAGGCATGTAAACTAATTGAGACATACCAGTGTAGAAGCAAAAGAGCAGAAGAAAACAAACACAGTCCACAACAATGCAAGTATCAGAAAGAGAGAGAGAGTATAAGTGAAAGTGAATTATGAACTCGGATTGTTCTGTGTTCGTTTGTGTTCAAAGAGAAGGGAGGAGAGTATTTATAGTGTAAAAACAGGCAGAAAATAAGGTAAGGATTGCAGTTCAGCAGTAATTAGGGGAACAAGTGTCAATTAGAATTAAACAGTATCAAAGACTTCCCTTATTTGATGAATTAAAAATCAAACGGTAACATTCAAGTGCTAGATAAGGAAAGAGATCACATAAGCTGACTATGACTAATAAGGAATTACTTCAAGCATAGTATAGGTACATAGTAGGTAATAGAGGCTAGGTTCATCAAACTCTAATCAAGGAAAGGCCTATCAGAACCCAATACCAATATAATCAAGGTAAGTGAATCAATCAACTTGAGTAGGAAAGGCAGGGGTCGAGATTTCAAGGCAAGCATTCAAATAGGTCTGAAAAGTAGGGAAATCAGTACAATAAGGAAAGAATCAATCACAAGAGTGCAATCAGAATCAGACAAAGAGATTTGAAGTTAGTCCATAATTAAGGGCTACTTTGAGAGGGAAATTTAACATATAAAGGAATGCATAGCCTTAGGCATGTGAGGCTAAGTTGTGGCAAAATAATAGCATGTAGCAGTAACTAAAAGGCATGATAGTCAAGTTTCAGTGCTTAACAATAGAGAAAAGATTCAGAAGCATGCAAAGAACTCAGAACCAAAAAATAGTCAAGAGAATGGAAGCACACTGCAATTTCAATGAACGAGTTGCAAAAAGAGATTGAATAGTCCCCAAAGAAACTAGAGTTTTCGAGAATCAAACGAGTTTAGAGGAGATGAGCAGTCAAACAAACAAAACAGGTTTAGAATCCCGGATAAGCCCCAAAATTAGGGTTTTCACTCATGCTAAATCAGATATAGGAGAGGGTAAATCAAGTGAATAACAAACAGAAACTCAAACAATATCCCAAAATTAGGGCTTTTAACATGCTAAATTAGATAAAAATAAAGTGAATTAAACCACCACTAACAAACATGCTAGGAAACTCAAACAAAATCCCCAAGAAAATTAGGGTTTTCAACATGCGAGTTCAGATAGAAGATAATACAAACAAACACAGTAAAAACATATCGAGATTCAGAGAAGAGATGTTCGAGATAGAATAACATGAAAGCCTAGTTGAGGAAAATAGAGTTTGTGAAAGCAAACATTAAAGAATCTTTGAGAAAAATGCATAGAAGGTTCAAACACACATTGATCCAGAACAGATCTAAAATAAATCGAAGGAACCTCAGAGATTAGGGTTTCGTAAGAAACCCTAGAGATGACATACGTTTTGGAAACCATTGATCTGAGTAGAGAAGTCGAAGATCGAACTCGAATGGCCATGGCTGGCCGGACAGAGGTTGAAAATGACCAGAGAAAAGCCATCGAGCAAAGCTTGGTCGAGACCTTTTCAAGATCTGGTCATAAGACTTTAGAGATGAGACCATAGAAGCAATGGGAGGCCGGTGTAGGGCTCCGATGAGTCTGGGGAGCCATGGATTAGGGTTTCGATGGGAGGCGACGGCTAGGGTTTTGGGAGAGCTCAAGAGACGAGAGCGTTTGAGGGTGGCGAATTGGGAAAACGAGATAGGGTTAGGCAGTTGTGTGTAATTAAAAAGGTAAGAAGTAACGGTGGCCGTTGATCTAAATTATCAACGACTGAGATTCAAAAGGGATATGGGTTGGGTCGGTTCAACATGTAGCTGAAATGGGGTGCCAAATTGGCTAAAATTGAAATGCAATAAGGCCAAATCGTAAATAGCCAATTTTCCCCTTTTAATTTTGTAAAAATAGTAATACTAATTTTAAAAACAAATTAAATGTACTGGGTAAATAAGTAATATATAAATATTAGTTAGAAAATGCTAGGATTAATTTTATAAACATAAAATGTTATAAATTACAAGATAGGCTATAATTGCAATTATATGCAGTTTGGCTTTAAAATACCAAACAAATTTGTAAAAAATATGCAAAAATTAATTTAATTATATTTTGGTGTAAATGTGAAAAAATTAATTATTAACAAAAAATGATAATTTTGGGAATAATTATTGGATTTTGTTGTGTAAAATAGGCAATAAATTAGTTTAAAAAATCATTAAAAATGTCAAAACTCTTGGATGTGCTTATATATGCACCAATATGCTATTTTGGAAATATTTGGGTATAAAAAATTACTTAGGGAAAAATTAGGTATCAACAGCCGCCCCTCTTTACCCGGAAAGAATGAAAGAGTTATCGGGTAAAGATATGATGACCAATTTTGACCGGAAGCGGTGGTTTGAAAAGAGTTTGACCGAGCTCCAGTTTATGAGCTGCCTACATATCCCTGGTTTTACATGCCGATGGAGATTTGAAAGGACGGACATGACGCTTGGGGGAAGCAAGAGGTGTTTTGAAGTTGATTGGCTGCGAGGACCGGAATGAGGTCGCTCCTGCTGAGACGACCGTTGCTAGGCGGTGTACCTGCAAGTGAGAAAAACAGGCGTATATTGTGTGTAAACTTAAACATGATGCAAGTTCCCGTTGGACCATGAATGTTGTCCTTGGACAGTTAGGATGACGTCCTCAGACCATGATGTCCTGGGCCATGAAGCGTAAAATTAAAGGATTCGCAGGTTATGAAATGACGTTCTCGGGCCATGACAATGATGCCTCCGAACCATGATGCCTTTGAATAATGAGGTGCAAGGTATAAAGTGGGGTCCTCGGGCCATGGCATGGTGTTCTCGGGCTATGAAGATGATGCCTCTGAACGATGATGCCTTTGAACAGTTTGGCGATGTTTCAGCCCATGAAATGCAAGATTTGGCGGTATTTCAGCCTGTGCAAAAGCGTAAATGGTGATATTTGAGCCGACATAAATTTAAATAAACAAGCGATGTTTCAGCCGATGTGAAAAGTAAAATGGCAATATTTCAGTCGACCGAAAATTTAAATACAGTAGTTTGGGATATTTCAGTCGATTGAAAGACGTAAATAAAAGCGGCAATATTTCAGCCGATGTAAAAGTAAAATGGTGATGTTTCGACCGATGGAACATTTAAATAATAGTCTGGCGAGATTTCAGCCGATCCAAAAAGTGTAAATGGTGATATTTCAACCGATAGAGAATTTAAATAAAGTTTGGCGATGTTTCAGCCGATGCAAAAGAATGTAAATGGCGATATTTTAGCTGATGTAGAATTTAAATTAAAGTTTGGCGATATTTCAGCCGTTGCAAAAAAATGTAAATGGCAATATTTCAGCCTATTGCAGGACGCAAGTGAAAATGGCGATATTTCAGCCATGCAAGATGTAGGTAAAGGTGGCAATATTTCAGCCATACAAGAAAGATAAGGTGGCAATATTTCAGCAATGCAAGTGGAGGTAGAGCTCAATCTCGGAAGGCAGAAAAGTAACCATATGCAGATAAAGCCGGATGGAGACAACGCTTAGTCTTGGAAGACAGAAAGGTAGCCTTATGCAATGTAGAAAATGCAGATGGAGACAACGCTTAGTCTCGGAAGGTGGAAAGGTAGCCTTATACAATTCAGATAATGCAGATGGAGACAAAGCTTAGTCTCGAAAGGCAGAAAGGTAGCCTTATGCAATGCAGGATGATACAGATGGAGACAATGCTTAGTCTCAGAAGGTATAAAGGTAGCCTTATAATATACATGATAATGCAGATGGAGACAACGCTTAGTCTCGGAAGGCATAAAGGTATCCTTATAAAATACATGATAATGCAGATGGAGACAACACTTAGTCTCGGAAGGCAGAAAGGTAGACTTACGCAATGCAGGGAATGCAGATGGAGACAACGCTTAGTATCAGAAGGCAGAAAGGTAGCCTTATGCAATGCAGGCAATACAGATGGAGACAACGCTTAGTCTCGGAAGGCAGAAAGGTAGCCTTATGCAATGCAGGAAATGCAGATGGAGACAACGCTTAGTCTCGGAAGGCAGAAAGGTAGCCTTATACAATGTAGGATAATGCAGATGGAGACAACGCTTAGTCTCGAAAGGCAGAAATGTAGCCTTATGCAATGCAGGGAATGTAGATGGAGACAACGCTTAGTCTCGGAAGGCAGAAAGGTAGCCTTATGCAATGCAGGAAATGCAGATGGAGACAATGCTTAGTCTCGAAAGGCAGAAAGGTATCCTTATGCAGATAATGCAGGATGGAGACAACGCTGAGTCTCGGAAGGCAGAAAGTTAGCCTTATGCAATAGGATAAAAGCGAATAGTAAGAAAAAATTCTTAGCTGATAGTTGATTGTGATATTACGGCTGTTGGGGGCATTGATTGCAGATAGCAAGTGTGAATAGGTGCGACGGTTTAATGCGATTTCATAACGTGTTTGGTAACTTTGTGACTTGGGTGCCTGCATCCAAAGAAAATTGTGAGTTTCGTAAAGGGGAAAGGTTAGTTCATTTTCCCGTGGCTTCCGACGTTGTGTGTCATTGGGGTAGCTTTGCTAAACAGCAGCTATTATAGTTATGCATGATTTAACAAATATAACGTAAGTAAAAAAAATAGTTTTGTTTAGATAAACCAATGACAGCGATACGGTTCAGAGCACTGCAACCTCTCTTGCTCCGGAATTTTGAGGGTCCTCCTTAAAATTCTTCCCCAGTCTACTGGGCTGGCATTTCTAACGGTTGCGCTGAACGAATGCAAGATCGACTTTGGAATTTTGAGGGTCTTCCTCAAAATTCTGCCCAGTTTACTGAGGTGACATCCTTGGCGATGAGCGGCTGAAGACCATCTTCGGAATTTTGAGGGTCCTCCTCAAAATTCTGCCCCAGTTCCAATAATAGGGGGAGATGAGATTTTTATTTAATTCTGACCGAACCCATAGGGCTACCTACATATCCCCTCTTAAACGAGAATCAGGTCAGGAGTAGTTCAAATTACATCATAAATAAATCATCTGAGTTGACTGGCTTTGGCCAGACTTCCCTGTCCATTTCTGCAAGAATAAGGGCTCCTCTAGTTAAAACCCGGTGAACCATGTACGGACCTTGCCAGTTGGGAGAGAATTTCCCCTTGGCTTCATCTTGATGCGGGAATATCTTCTTCAACACCAGCTGCCCCGGTGTAAACTTCCTTGGCCTAACTCTTTTGTTGAAGGCTCTGGACATTCTGTTTTGATACAACTGACCGTGGAAAACTGCATTCATCCTTTTTCCATCTATAAGGGCTAACTGCTAGTAGTGACCCTTTACCAATTCTGTGTCGTCCAACTCTGCTTCTTGTATGATCCTCAAGGAAGGAATTTCTACCTCGACGCGAATGACCGCCTCTGTACCATAAACTAACATGTAGGGAGTTGCCCCGGTTGATGTGCGGACCGTGGTGCGGCATCCCAACAAGGCAAATGCTAACTTCTCATGCCATTGTTTGTGACTTTCGACCATCTTCCTTAGTATCTTCTTGATATTCTTATTGGCTGCCTCTACAGCTCCATTCATCTGAGGCCTGCAGGCTGTACAGTTCTTGTGTTTGATCTTGAATGCCTCACACATTGCTTTCATCAAGTCGCTGTTAAGATTAGAACCATTGTCAGTGATGATTGATTCTGGCACCCCGAATTGGCAAACAATACGATCACGGACGAAATCTGCCACAACTTTCTTAGTACTGCTTTGTAAGATGCTGCCTCAACCCATTTAGTAAAATAATCGATTGCCACCAGGATAAATCGGTGCCCATCCTTCTTTGTTACTGGCACAATGTTGGCTAACCATGTTGGATACTCTACCACTCTGAGAACCTTGGCTTTGACTTGCTTAGTAACCTCTTCTTTGATTTTCAAACTCATGTCGGGCTTGAATTTCCTGAGCTTTTGTTTTACCGGCGGATAGGTTGGATCTGTTGGCAGTTTGTGAGCTACAGTGGATGTGCTGAGACCAGTCATATCATCATACGACCAGGCGAATATGTCCTCATATTCTTTAAAAAATTCCATATACTCTTCCTTTTCTGATGGCGACAAGTGAACACTAATGCAAGTTTCTTTGACATTTTCTGTATCTCCCAAATTAATGACCTCAATTTCTTCCAGGTTGGACTTGGGTCTATTTTAAAAATCCTCAACCTCTCTGACGACCTCTTCAGGTACTTCTTCTTCTTCTGAGTCTATGTCCTTTTGTTGCGTTGTCTCGTTGCAACTCACAGTCGTTGGTTCGTTGTCAAGATAAGTAATAGTAATCTTGAAGCCTTCTAGGCCCTGACAGTCCTAATTGACCAATTGCTGAGGCGATCTCCTCTGTTCACAGCTTGTATGGAAGGTCTTTCCTCCCCCTCCTCCTCAAAAAGAACACAACAGTCCATGTCATCATCCTATAGGAACAAATTCTTCACAGCTGCCATTGCTTCATCTTCTTCTGACCCATATATAGTATCTGCTGGTTAGAAGGTTTGCTCCAGGCTGGGTATCGGAAGCTCCAATGGATAGTAGGGACCGCGCCATGATGGCGACCAGCTCTGGAATTCTTCCCAAGTATAACCGTACCATAAGCCAAATGTAGTGCCATGCTTCTTCAGTTTGATGGGTTTAGTGATCCCCTAAAGGTTTTTACCGAGTCCCTTTCCAGGATCATACCCACACCAATTCAGGATACTTTCGATCTAGTTGTCCCATCACTTGTCCTTGTCTACAACGTTGATCCTTTTGATGCGGTGGTATGTCTCTCCCCCTATTTTCCTTCTACCCCCGATCATTGGGATGGTCTGGCGACTATATATGGGTTTACTACTATCACCATGAATGATCACCTCTTGGTGATTCTATTCAAACTTTATTGACTGATGTAGGGTCGATGCTACGGCTCCGGCAGCGTGGATCCAGGGGCGTCCTAACAGCAAGTTGTAGGATTCTGGGAAGTCTATCACTTGGAAGTCGACGTCGAACCATGTCGGCCGCATTTGCAAGCAAAGGCTGATTTCTCCAATAGTAGATCTCTGAGACCCGTCGAAGGCTTTTACATTGATAGCCCCATCTTTGATCTCGTGTAGGACTTTCCCCAAATTTCTAAGAGTCACAAGTGGACAGATGTTGAGGCTTGATCCTCCTCAATCAGGACTCTAGTGATGAAATAATCTTCACATTGCACGGTGATGTGCAGTGCCTTGTTATGACCCAAACCCTCTGGCGGCAATTCGTTTTCGTGGAAGGTTATTTTGTGGCTCTCCAGCACTTGCCCTACCATATTTTCCATCTTACCCCATGTTATATTGCTGGGAACATAGGTTTCGCTCAGTGTCTTCATTAAGGCATTCTTGTGAGCGTATGAACTTTGCAGAAGAGCCAGGATAGATATATGTGCCGCTGTTTTGTTCAACTGTTCAGTGACCGAGTACTCCTTAGCCTATATTTTCCTCCAAAGATCATCGGGTCCTGTCTCAATCTAACGTCCCAAGATTTGATTACCGGACTCAGCTAGGTGCTCTGGGGTGTATACCCTCCCTGTTCTAGTCATTCCTTGTGCGGCAATCGTTTCTCCTGTCTTTGTCTTTCCTTTCCTCCTAGCTTCGGCAGTGTAATCACATGGTATGGCATTTGAGTGGAATGGTGTCATGTCAGTTATTGCCACCGGAATAGGCACCCTTGGTGGTAACACAACAACTTCAGAGGGTGTAGGTGCATTTGGAACTCCAAATTCAACTTCGATTGGCCCGGACGTCTTCGTAGAAGGAGGTACTTCAAGTTCAAAAGGTATAGACATATTTACTTCGTCGTCTCTGGAGGGCTGATTCGGCACAACAATTGGGTTAAGGGTAAATGCTGGTTTCTTTGGTTCATCCCTTTCAGCAATCAAACCTATCGACCCTTTAGCATCCCAATCATACTCGATCTCGATCATATGAATGTCTCCTCCTTTTTGGTCAGGCAGGGGGTTGTTACGAACATTAGGAGTGGGATCCTTTGCTATATTGACCTTATTGTCGATCATGGTCTGAATCTTATCTTTCAATGAACGGCACTCATCAGGGGTGTGTCCTTTCATGCCGGAGTAATACGCACAGGTCTTGTTGGGGTTGACCCACTGGGAGGGATTTTCTAGAGCTTTGGCTGGGATAGGAGTGACGTAACCGGCAGCTTTAAGTCTTTCATATAACTGGTCAATTGGTTCTGCGATGGCTGTGTATTGTCTGGGAGGTTTATGATCAAAATTTGGTCCGGGTCTCGGGAAATCTTAACGGGTGGGTGGTGATTGATAGTGAGAGGGTTGAGCATTATAAGTTTGGTAAATAGGTGTTGTTTGAGAGTATCTGGGCGAGGTGGGTTGATATGTGAGA